>BEXV01000940.1:3647-19585 GCA_003118195.1 Hemicentrotus pulcherrimus
CCCCCCCCCCCCCCCCCCCCCCCCTCCCCTCCTCCATCTCCCCCATGATGCCAACAGTTTCCTATAAACGTCTGGAACCACAATACGAGGACTTTAGATGCCAAAGATTCAAAACTCAAATATCCTTTCATGAATAGAATATTGAAGAACATACTTGTAATTGTTAATGTTTGCCTCTGACAAACGCTATTTGGGAGATTTTTTAAATGGAACAGCGCCATCTTGTGACGTCAACAAACCCTTCTGAAAGAAAGAAATGTTTGGGTTGACTAGGAGATGAAAAATGGGGAAAAAACAAAAGAATGAAGGGGGAGGAAGTCACTAAAAAAGCACCCCTAAAGAATGCATGAAAATAGGGGAACAGAATGGGGATATTTGTGAGATTATTTTCACATTATATTTTTTTTGGTAAATTATTGGGAAACAATAAATCTTTACTCTCATGTGACATGTATTAATTAAAGGAAAATTAATTTCTCCTAAGGTACGTCATAAAAATATCTCTCTTACATATATAACAGAATTGTGGAATGATTTACAGTTTATTCTCTTGATCTAGTGGATAAGTCGCTAGACTGTGGATCATGTGGTTCGAGTCCCGCCGCGGCACTAAAGTCCTTTGGCAATACATTAATCTACACTTGCCACTCTCGACCCAGGTGAGATAAATGGGTGGATGTCCAGGCAGTAGGTGTCCTAGAACCTGTTGAGCATACCATACTCTTCTTATGTTACTCTATCCACCATTCCTTCTTACTCTGTCTTACAGCGCATAGAGATATATTGTGATATGCGCTATATAAGTACGGTATATTATTATTATCATTATTAATTTAGGGATTCTTCTTCTCACCATCCCCCATTCATAATCTCTTTTTCCTCTTGCAAATCATCTCTTTATTCTACACACTCCTTCCAAACACGAACAAATCTACACAAGAAAAACATAAAAATGATCACTAGAGTCTTCAAAATATTTCAAATATATATATATATATATTTTTTGAGATTATATACTCTCAATTAGGATCAGCAAAAATAGCAAACCTGCACTTGCCATCGGCAGCACAGACAACACAAAAGTCTGCCCTTTCATCCACAAATGTATATGTTTCAAGAAATCTCTCATGGACTTGGCGCGGAATGTCACAACAAAATATTATAGATCATATATCATATATCAGTATTACACAAAAATACAAGGTGAATCATAAAAACAAACTGTACTGGAATAATAGTTGGTTGGTGGATTTCAAAACGTGGATGGAATATTGAGGCAATTCTCAGTCCTTGAGGTATACATCAGTTGATGATATAAAGCCAACGATAATAATTGCGACAGAAAGATTTGAATACAGAAATAGGATGGCAGGACTTTCCTTGTTCATATTGTCTGCTGATCATAGAGTTGAAAGGGCATTAAACTGACATTATGTACGAAGTTTATGCCCTTTGCGGTTCTAAAAAGACAGTAAAGCTTACAAGCTCGGGATTGATTAAGTTTCATGTATTTCAAGTGACTGCTCAGAAAATTTAGCTTTCTTAGCCATATACATTGACCACAGAAATAGAGGGAGAGAGAGAGATAGAGAGAGATAGAGAGAGAAAGAGAGAGAGAGAGAGGAACATGGAAGTTATTGTGTAGTCCACAAATGGAGAGGTATAAACAAATGACAAATCACATCTGGTACATGTACATGCAATATTGTTGTTTTTAAAAAAGCACAGTGGCACCCAGCTAAACAAAGTATATTGAAAAGAGTCCCAAGATGCAATGTTATAGATAAGTTTCTGTTTGCATCAATTGTCCTTTTGTACATTTTTTTTTTAATATTAATCATATTTTAAAAAACTAGACATCTAAAATTCCTGGTATCTATTTTAAAGGGATCCGGTAAATTTGTATCAGATTCTGAGACAAAATCCTGGATTTAGCTCATGCTGCAAGGAAAATTATAAACCTTTAGGTCAGTCAGGAACCCCATGACTTTTACAGGCAGATCACCTGTCTGATTATCTAGATATTTATGATTGGAATTATACATTTTGAAAACTGTTTACTATTGGGGAAAACAAGTATGGTAAAACTGGTCACTCAAAGGTTTTTACTGTTTTGAGGCACTTCTTGATCATTTTGAAGCGCAATTTTTTTTAGGGCTTCAATATTACGCAATATATCAGACACTGATAATACGTACGATCGTGCATCTCAGATTTAACATTGTTAAACGCTCCCTTTAAATTAAAAGGAGAAAGATAATTTCAATTAAAAGGAAAAATGAATATTTTTATTTTCCAGGACGATTTAGTGCTCTGGCATTGAAATTACAAATTGACAAATCTTACCCCAAGATCAATGATTCCAAGGAGGGATGAATATTCTTACACTAAAACAAAATAATCAGGAACATTTTCTAAACGATTTTTCTCTTTTCTTTGTCTACACTAGATGATAATATCCTTACAATTGCATAGTTCTGAAATAACTAACCGATTCTGGGTGTGCTCTTAAAAAGATACAACAATGAAACTTACACTGAAAAACAATGTTAACATAGCATTTTTTTAATGATTGCAATTATATCCTTGGGCAGAGAATGCCATTTAGAATACCTATCAATTGATAATATATAAACAAGAAACTTCCTATCTAAACTGAAGACAAAACTTTAAAATATAACTCTTTTTTTGTCGTTGAAGTATTTACATTCATAAAAATGGGAGTACAAAAATGTTACACAAATTCTTTCAACGTGGCATGTTATTTCTTTTCAAAAAGTTTTTTTCACACAAAATTTTTGTACATAATGGACGGTTGTAAGCTGATAAGGCAATAGGCCACTGAAGAATAATCGATGCAATGACATTGCATAACGAGGCATCTTTGTGAAATCCTTTTTCATAATACAAATAAAACACAACAATCTTAAATACTAATAAATAATCATTTTACAGTCAACAAAATATGAATTGCTATCACAAAAGTCACAAAGGATTTAATCATCTTCTACAGACAGAAACCTAAATTCCACAAACTGAATCATTTGCACATGTAATTTGTGCATCTTAGATTTTTTTGATTTTTTTAGAAACACCTTTCAAAAATTCAGATGTATAGAGTGAGTGGGCATAACCACTATCAATTAGACCGGGTATAACATTGGCTACATAACACAATGGTTGCCATTTTCATGATCTAAGACGATGTAAAAGATCTGATTACCCGGTGCTGGAAAATGTGTTTATTACAGAAATATGAATTATTTGAAGTGGAAATCGTCTTTTTAGAGCCAAATGGTGACAATTCACTGTAACAAAATATTACTGAACATCATTCTGGCTCTCAATAGATGATCCAGTGAAACCTGTATATAAAGACCACCCAAAGAAGACAAGACAGGTGGTCTTTATAGGCAGGTGTTCTTTACGTACAGGTTCCTTTAGTACATGTTTCAAAGAGAAACATTTTCAAGGGAAACAAAAAAATGTGGTCTTTATAGACAGGTGGTCTTTCTATGTATGTAATCACTAAAGCAGGTTTGACTTCATAATTGTTAAAGAATTTGTCAGGTTTTGAAGCTTTGTGGTTCTTGCCGCAATTAAAAAATGATATAACCTTCTATTACAATAGTATTATTATCATGCATGAAAACAGGTTGACTGACAGAAATTCAATATCTAAGATAAGATAAACAGCAACTGCTGCAAATGAAGAATGATTTAGACATTTAAGCTTATCATTCATATGTATATCTTCCAAAGTAGATCAAAATAAGAGAGAGTTGAGTGATTAAAAGGAAATAAAAATCTAGAGAAACGTATAAACAAATCATAACTTTTCTTTCATGTTTACAAATTGCACTTGAAGTTTCAAACAATACTTACGCTACTCTACAATTAAAGCACTTTGACTGAATTGTTTTGAACATACAATGAATCATCACATAACAATAGCTGACACAAAAACAAACATTTGACTTCATTCTGTTAAGGTATTTTAACCTACTGAAACCTCTAAGTGGATGATTACCCCATGATAATAATTTGGCTCAGTTCAAATTGTGATTTTTTATATTTTTCTTCATGACCCAATAGTCGAGATGAATACATGTACATACTTTTTCAATTCAGAGAGTTATCAACAATATAAATGTATAATCTAATGAAGACCTAGCCAAAAGCTTATTCCCCCCAACAATTAAAAAAAAAAGAAACATCTGTTAAAATGAATGATTTATTTTATCTGAATAATAATTTACTTTAATAACAAGGTTAAAATGAGCATTTTTTCTTTTTAAGACCCCTTGAAATATGAATTATTTTGGTTAATGATTCTATAATATTCATTGACCCATTCATAGAATGAACAAGAAATAATTGTGTATATCATTCAGTTATTGGAATGTATGAATGAACATTGAAACTTTTTAAAATTGATTAGATATGTATTTGCAAATAAATCAAGAGTCTGAAGGGGATTAACTCATATGATATTACACAGAGATAGTGCCCTTCCAGCCCTAAATAGTCGGTATAAGAACGACCTTATCAATTCAGGTTTTTAGAAACAATTTTTTTCAACAGTCAAAGTCAAACAAAACTACAAAATATTAGTTGTACAAGAAAGGAAAACACACATATGTAAACACTACAAAGAAAATTGCAAGGTTTTCATGTGAGTACAAGAAGTAAAATAAAGTAGCAAGTATTTACAAATCAATTGCTATTATTTTCTTGAATTGCAAAAATACTGAATACTTTTTTTTCATTTTGTCATAAATTTTGCATAAAATTTATATAATATTGACTGGCCTTGAGGGAGATACCACATATACCGGTATTGCCCAAACTAAAATCATAGTGCCCCGAGTCAAAGACGAGGGCAATATGGATCTTGTGAAGGCAATATATGTGGTATCTCCCAAAAGTTAAAGCCAGTCAATATTTTTATTATCCAAATCAGACATCTAGAGCAAATACATAAATCAACCATGACAATCTTAAAGAACTGAACAAACTTTGTCAAACCAGCACTGTGCATCCAGTGCTTGACAAAATTTTTGATACAGTACGTTGCAAACAGTGTGCCTTTGGTGTGATTATTATGTCATAATAGAGTGCGCGCAAAGTGCACAGATGAAAATGACAAAATAAGGCCCGGTCAATACGAGACTTTATTTTCACTCGTCTCTACAAGCAAAGTCTATACAGGCAGGGAGACTAAAGAAAATACAAAGAATAAACTATTCCGTTCCCACTGCTAATGAAAACGAGGGAAATATACGGTTTAGTAAATGACCAGCTCAGATGTCTGATATGGGTGATAATTACATATATATGCTGGCACTCAATGCTATATTACATAAATATACAATTAAAACAATTAAAAAAAAAATATTGGCAGGGAAATTTAATTCCTTACGTCTAAAATGTTGATCATCAGTGGCATACTAAACAAGAATTTTTGAAAATATTAAAATAAAAACAAAGGAATGCATTTGGCAGGAATTTAAGATGTAAAATGTCTTTCATTATGTATGAATACATGTGTGATACCGATCACTCAACATGATGTAAACAGTGGTGGACACGTTAAAAAAAAAAAAGTTTTGACCCCTAATTTAGTATTACCGCAAGAGGTGTGCAGAAACATTTCCATGCTGATTAAAAACCATTGATTTCCTAAAATTTGTTAACCTTTTTATTAGGTTCTGGGAGTAGCCATTAGTAAGGGAGTTACCAAATATTTTAACCATTTTCTAAACAAGGAATTTAAAAGAACAATGATAAACACTCTACTATTGCAATACCTTTAATAATCAAATCTAATTTTGGTGATGGTGTAATCTCATTTTCAAATCAGCAATTGAATTTAAACGAACGCTGACTTTTCAACAAAACTATCCTTTTACATCAAGGCACTTGAACAGCATATTTTCAGAGGTACGTATGACGTATCCCCATGGTATATATATATACTTGCAGCATTACACACAATATACAGTACATCTGTAAATAAGCCACAAAGAAAAGTACAAAACAGGAGTTGATGCATAATGCAAGAGATGTGCATTTAAAACTTAGCCAAAAGCTATCAACTTGTGTTGATGTTCACAGCTATATTACCAATTGATAAAATTTTCAGAATTCTTTATACAAACACTAGCTCATAAAGGTAGAAAAAACTCTGTATAAATCTGGTTTCAAGGTAGGAATTTTTAAAGAGATAATTATGAATACCTTTCAAAAAAAGTTGATTTTAAGCGGCTTGTAGAAACTACTCACCTACAAACTTATACCTCTTATATTTTAGGACTGTGACTGATTGAACTTATACATTTCATTTCTGATTGTGGGTATGATATTATCAATGAGCCTGGCCCTCACATAAATTATATCATTTTAACAGTGTTTTACTATTCTGAAAATCCTATGCTGAAGAAAGGCACATCTGTGAAGGCATCACAGTTTGAGGCACTGCCAAAATGAAGGTCTAACTCCATGTTCAAAGTAGTGCATATGCAGTGCTGTAAACACATGTGGGTGAGGTGGGCAACTTGCAGTGCTTTTATGTGAGGTTATGTGAGATATGACTTGTACTGATCGATAACAATAATACTGGGTTCTTGTAAAGCGCTCATATCTGTCAGACTCGACACTCCTGACTTGAGAACAGCTGCCATTACAGCGCTCTAGCATTTCAAGGAATTAATTCCTACTGGGTTGAGTGTGGCAAATATAGATCAATGTCTTGCCAAAGGGCATTAGTGCCGCGGCAGGACTCAAACCGTGGACCTTGTGATCGACAGTCCGGTGACGTTTCCACTAGACCACGATACCTCTACAATGACATTCATGCAAGTCTCCATTAGGGTTAAATTAACCCATTGAATGTGGGACCCCGGTTGCTCTGTGTATTTAACCCTGTGGGAATGAGAGTAATCAGAAGTCAAGGGGTTTATTGGGAGTTCATCATGTAATGCCTGGATGGCATTACAGTGAAACCCGTCAATGAGAGCCACCCAACAAAAAGTGGACACTGTAGGCAGATGGTCCTTCTTTATGGATTTTAAAACACATCTAAGTGACCAGTATTAGACAAGCGGCCAATGATAAAGGTTTGACAGTATATTGTAGCTATTTTCATTCTTAAATTGAATGCAATTACGCCAACTTAGATGGTACCATCCTCAAGGAGTTGTGCCGAGCGTGGAGGCCTAGAGGGTGTGGTCCTTGAACGATGTCCTCAACCAGGCACTCCAAACTAAAACATGGTGACTTTCAAATGTAATCAACCTTTAATATGATGATGATAATGCCATTCTTGAAAAGTGATGCTCAGGGTTGCAAAGCTAGAGGATGTGGCCCTTGAACGATGTCCTCAATCAGGCACTTCTGATCACATCAAAAACAAAGAATATGGTGATTTTCAAACACATAAACCTTTGATGCAAGTGTGGCACAGCTGAATCTAAGGATGTCCAATGCTTGTTTTGCTTAAGAGTGATCTGGACTAGGTGCAGATCAAAGCGAGACTGAAGCTACCATTTTCAGCTCTTACATCCTGCGCGGCAGACAACTCTCTTCCCGCTGGCCTAACCATTGTCCTGATTGCCAAAGAAAATCCATTGCAGTAGCCTTTCTAAGGCTATTACTATTCTATCTCTAATGTTTCCTGTTATCTACAATCGGTTGCAACTGTTCCTATTCTCCATCTATAATCTCCTGTGCTATACAATCGGCGGTAAAAATTGGCCACTTTGTTTTGTCTCCTTCTTGGCATATTTCTCTTGCGAGTCTATCACATTCTTTTCATCGAGTTCCAAGTTTTCTAGAAACTTCTCTGAGTCTTCAACCTCAATTACCTCCATAGAGGGCGCTTTATCTTCTGCAAGAAGTGGCTTGACCTGTGAGATTGTAAAATTGGAAACAAAAATAGATGACTATGATGAAACAACATCCCCAACAAGTTCAATCAACAGTTGTAGTGTAAGTATGTGTTTCAATTCTATCACAATAAAAGTCAAAAGTACATATACCTCATGACTCTCCAAGATAATTAACAATGCAAATTCCTGATATCACCAAAAATTATACATATTATGATACTACACCCAAACGTATTTAACTTGTTTGAGCAATATAGTTTACAAAACAAATTCTAAAGAGAATAAAGAAATTCCATACTGAGCCAGTACAAATAAAACCTGGGTCATATGTGTTGAAATCTGTTAGAATCTATGTTGTATTGTTACAAGGGGAGTGTTTCACAAAGACTAAGATCACTTTAAGTTGGACTTAACTATGGCAGCCAATTCATGCCCCTGGTTGCTCTTGCTATTGGTCTCTCAATTATGAAGATTTAGATAATATATTTTCCTTCAAAATGAACTATAATTTATTTTTCAAAGCTGTACATTTGTGACATGATCTGTACGTCCCTTCAGAAACCAATGCCAGGAATGGTTAGAGGGACTAGAAGCATGAACGGCCTGCCAAAGTTAAGTCCAACTTAAAGTCGATCTCATTCTTTGTGAAACACTCCCCAGAACTCAAGAAATCTTTATACTGACCTTATTAATGGGTTTCTCTGCAGTAAGGTCTGCATTAAGACCTAGATGAATAGGTGGCATGACAAAGTCAGACTTGGCATTTAGATTGGATTTCTCTCTTGATATCTTTAAACTATTCTTCTTCAGGACGTCAGGTGCAATGGAATCTTCTGCAAAAGAGAAAAAACAAGTATAAAAAAGGGTTTTACATCTAGCTAATTATTCATGGTCAATTAACATTTACTAGAAATCTGTTCTTTCATCTTTTTTCTTAATCAAATAGAATTTGGATAAACTTTGTAATGGAAAATGTGTATTGTTCAACAAACCTAGCATCTCATAATCGATTTGATAACATTGCATCCCAAAGTACTACACATGAAAAATTAGCATTTTGGGTAAGGATTCAAATGCACACCACGCAAAAAAAAAACACGACTTGTCACAAAAGTGAAGAGGGCTAACAAGGACTGCGATAAAATCAAAGCTTAGCGCTCATGCTTACAGTACAAACAGGGTAAGAAGCTACAAAATTTACCTGTATTTTCCTTTATTGAGTTGCTCTGCTTCTCCTTCCCTACCCTCGCCCTTGCACTGCCTTTGGCGCTGCTCTTGGCCTGGGCCACAGCCTTATTGACGGCCGGCAGCTGGAAGACCCCTCCGCCCGACCCTTCGACTTTGACCTCTTGACCCTTGACCGCTGCACCCTCCTTCTGCATCTCCTTGACCGTCTGCTGGTGATGCGTGCTGTGTTGTTGATGCTTGTTTCTATGGTGATGATGGTGGTTGGTGGTGGAGGAGGAGGAGGATGCAGTGGGATTGGAGGACCGGTGTTTGTCCTTGGATTTGGTGTGAGGGATGCCTTCTTGGATGAACGCATGCTGCAAGGCTTGGTCAGGGGTTAGCCTCTGAGAGGGGTCCCATCTGTAAATTAGGTTTAAATTTAGGGTAGTGTCATGAGTTGTCTTATTCCTTTTCACAGTATGCACACCAAGAAAACCTTGAACTTCTGAATCCTAATATTCAGCTTCTTATACTTTTAATTTTCTGAGATATTAATCAAACTACATGCAGATTCATAACACATTTAGAAGTCAACAACTAAACAGCAGAATGACATGCGAGGGAATTATGCCTCTAACAAACAAATATCAATTAGTATTAAATAAAAGAAAGAATAATTCTTACAAGAAATGATATTTCTAGATTGAATTTTATAATCGTAAATTTGTAAATATGCAATGAAACATTAAGCCTGATTAACACTCAGCAAACAAGTTCCAGGTCATCAACTTGAATCAGACTTTGGATGAATATGTCACAAAATGCTTACTCTAAGCATCTCTTGACGAAGTCTAAGAACTGAGGATCACCAGTCTTGACTGCGTATCCCAGATCCTTGGTGTTAGGCCGCCTTTTCTTTCCTTTACTGTTTGTGATACACCGTGGGTTGCCTCTGGAATCTAGTGAAAATTAAGATGAAATTTTAAATAACATTATTAATGACACATGATACAAAATAATTACTAGAAAGTAATGTAATAACAGCGGTCCTAATTGTTGAAATGTCAATTGCTGTCTTACTAATGAAAGTGGTAACAGGTTCATGTTAGATACTTCATTCAAATTCATCCAAAATTCAAATTCTTACCAAAGAAAAGTCTTCTTCTCTGGGCCTCTTCGATAATGTGGGGAGGAGGAAGTCCAAAGATCTGAAAAAAGGTGAAAAATAATAACTTTTGAAGCAAACGTAAATAACAATTATATAAAATTGAAATATATCCACAGTATATGTATCTTGTATGCAACATTGATTTAGAATCATTGGTAACTAATAAACATGTATTTCCATATTGTAAAGGAGAACAGAATATCACTATATCTGCTCATGATTCACCCTTTTTTCCTTTCCTTTAATTTTTTTTTTTTACCCCACATCCAAAAACACCAATTTATGAGAGCAGGGTCATTTTGCATTAACAAGTTACTTGAAATAATCTGTTTTCTTTCTGAAATTTACCATTTACAGTAAAAAGACCACCCAAGGAAAACGCAAAAAGTGGTATTTGTAGGCAGGTATCTTTATCTTTTAATTCAACATATGTTCCATGGATAACAAAAAATGAGGCCTATATAGATAGACAGGATGTCTTTCTATGAATCATAGATGATAACTAAAGCAGGTTGAACTGTATTCCAAAGGGTAAGAACTCGTGTATTTTGATAGACGGTATTCAAAGAGTTAACTCACCTCCATGATACAAGCTAACTGTTCCACCTCATTCTCCCCTGGAAAGAGAGGGTAGCCGGTGTAAAGCTCAGCCAGGATACACCCAAAGCTCCACATGTCGATAGGGAGCCCGTAAGGGAGACCCAGGATCACCTCGGGAGACCGGTAGAAGCGAGATTGGATGTAGGTGTACACTGGTGGGTGGGTGATAAGAAGATGTAAAAAAAGTGATGTTTAGAAGGGGTGAGGCATTTTTTTAAGGAGACAGGAATGCTTAAATAATTCTTTGAATATATGATGGTTTTTCACACTCCTTCCATATCTCTTTCTCTCCCTTTCCCCAACTCTACTTTCTTCCTCCATGATATTGATCTCTGTCTCTGTCTGTCTCTCTGTCTTTCTGTCTGTCTGTCTGTCTCTCTCTCTCTCCCTCCCCCCCTCTCTCTCTCTCTCTCTCTCTCTCTCTCTCTCTCTCTCTCTATATATATATATATACTCTTTTGCTTTAATTCTCATGTTTCTGTCTTTCTGCCCTGTGTAGATCTGCCTCTCTGCATCCTTTTTGTGTCTCTCACTCTTTGTTTATTCCTCTATCTCTCTTCTTTCTCCTAAACTCTCTATCCCACTCTCCATTTTCTCTCCAGTAACTTACCTCTCTGGTGCTCATAGCAACTGGAGCCAAAGTCAATGACCTTGATTGTACTTTGACCTTTCTGCCTGAGGAGGATGTTCTCTGGCTTGAGGTCACAGTGGATGATGCGCTCTTTGTGTAGCATGCGCAGGCACTGGAGCAGGGAGAATGCAAAGCGACGGATGAGGGCCACGCTGAAGCCCTGGAAGTTGTTTTTCTTGATCAGTTCATACAGGTTCATTCTGTGGAGGGGAGTAGAGGGTGGAAGGTAGATAAACTGATTACTTGTGGTGTAACAGATTACAAAATATGTAGCTCATAATATTCAACAACTATTTGCTGCATTCATCATCACATTAATCATCATCATCATCATTGCCATTGGTGCCATCATCAATCAATCATCACTATCATTATCAGCATCGTCATATCTTCACTAACAGCATTGCAACTAAAACGATCTTCATATTCATCAGTATATATATATTATATCTTATCATTAACACCTTTTATTATCATTCACCACCACACTCTAATTTGTCAAGGCCAATCATCATATTATCAAACTATCATTAAAATCCCTAACCATTATCAAGTTATTCTCAACATTATCAATTCTATCATTACCATCATCATCATCATCATCATCATCATCATCATCATCATCACCACCACCACCACCACCACCATCACCATCACCATCATCACCACCACCACCATCATCATAATCATCACACCTTTATCATTGCATGATCCCACTCAATCACTGTCATTCACCTTCATTCTCAGTGTCAGTACCAGAACCAAAGAGTTCTCTACTCACCCTAACAATTCAAAAGTGATACACAAGTGGTTCCTATAGTAGAAGTACTCCCTCATATGGACCACATTGTGTGAGTTGTCTCTGTCTTTTCTCCTTAGTGCATCTAGTATCTTCACTTCTATCAATGCCTGGTGGTGAAACCTGAACAAAAACAAATCAGACATAGAATACAGAGAGCATTGGTAAAAATGGATAATCAAAACATAATATCCAATGCTTACCCATTAGCTTGATAGTGAATTTGACCAGCAAACACATATCTTCCAGAGTAATGCACTGAAGCAACAATTTTCATTTCTAATTACTACTAGCTAAATTATCTCAGCAACTTAATGGCAATTTATCATGTCTTCAAGTAATTTTCAGTTCAAAGTGACTGCATTACTTTCCATTAGCCTTTTTAAGCTGATTTAATATTCAGCCTTTAAAGATGAGATATTTAGAAATAATTAGGAAGAGAAAATTAAGATATATGGAAAGTGGAGCTAAAGAACATGGACAGATGGAGGGAAGGAAGAATCGACTGTGTGCAGGGGGGGGGGGGCAGAGTTAGGCAGCGAAGGGCAAAGGAAGAGAAAGAGAGAAGAACGAATGAAGATAATACAATATCAAGTGAGGCAGGGAAGAGAAGAGAAAGAGAGAGAGAGAGAGAGAGGGGGGGAGAGGGAAAGAGTAGACAACTAATAACTATGATCATACAATACCAAGTGAGAAGATGAAGAAAATGACAATGGAATTTAGAAAATAATGGAAAGGGGAAATAGATAACAAAAAGAATGCACTCACCTTTTCTTATTGCGTATAATTTTGATTGCAATCATCTCTCCTAACTTGTGATCGAAGGCTTTGACAACCTGACCGAATGACCCTTTACCTATGACCTCTAATATCTCATATCTGTATGCTAAATGATCATGTATCACCTGACAGGAATAAAGCAGAAAGGAGTCACATGTAAATACAACAACTTGAACATAAACACGCTCATTCATTATGAATACGTATGTAATTTTTATTGCTACAACTATGTGTTAAATCGCCAATTCATGTTTCCCAATTGGAGTCTAAATTCCATTACGGATCTGCATGCCAACAGTGCGAAAAATTGTCTGAATCACGGACTGTCAAACTTATATATCATAAATAATACCAATGGTTAAAAAATCAAATCAAATCAAACCAAAATATATACCATCTTAATAATAATCAATAGCTCAACATAAAAAGAATATATAAAATCCATTATTTCAACAAAATAGATGATTTATTGAAATCAAACTATTTGGGGCAAGATCATGAACTTTGTTTCGACTGGATATTTTAATTCAGGGAAACAATCGCAGAGCATTCCCCCCAAGGCCAATCATCGTTTGACGTCAGACTGAAAACATGACAATTTGATGAATCAGGTCTCATTAGATCATACAATTACCAGCTATTGTGTTTGAAATTCATTTCAAGGCTACTTCAATTAAATCAACATTACACGATAGATTGAATTGGCTGTATGATACATGGAGGCGTTCGTGTTATGGGCTTGTAATGTGAGATGGGGGTATTGCTATATGTCTGTTATATAGTGGAAAATTATGTAAATGTAAGTTGATGAAGGGCTAATTAAAGTTTGCAGGATAGATGGAGATTTAATAGAAGTAAAGCAGAGTCAAGATGTGTTACTGGCAGGGCATTATATTGATCCTGATATAAACATGCACCACAGCATGTACAATTTCACATGGAGCTTCCACAAGTGAATAGCACAACTCTCTTCCATGTAGAGCATCAAAGATAGCATTTTGTACAAATGACAAAAAGATTCAGAGATAGAATTTTTCAGTCAAAGATCCACAGATAATTAATTGGTACTTTATTTTTTTTTTTTTTTTTTTTTTTTAATAGCTGTTTCAAACATTACACAAATATTAGACCCCCCCCCCTCAAAAAAAAAATTCATGAGAAAAATATACATTTAAACAAAAATGTAAAGACAAATTCAGCATCTATCTTTTGTTAAGAAGGTGGATGAAATGGGAATTCCCCTACTGATGCCCATTCAGAGGGCACCTGATGTTACCTACCTTAATATAAGACCCATTCTCATCATCATAGCCATTGTTTTGGGATGCTCCCTGGACCCCTTCTACTTTCTTAGCCTCTGGACCTAAGAACCAGACCTCCTGGTAGTCTAGGATCTCTGCTTCCTCAAAGACTGTCAGTTTGTCTCGGTAGTACATCATGGCCTCTGTAAAAGTAATGGTTAAAACATCTATTACATTAGCATGAGCATGAGTTGAGTTGAGTTGAGGAAAATATTAAAAGGCCCTACAAAGACTCAATCTGTCCCGTTAGGACATAATTACCTCTGCAAATTTTTTTTTTTTTTTTTTTAATATTTTAAAAATGAATTACTCCTACCTAGGAATCTCTTAAGGCTGATACAATAACTTAAAGACTGACAATTTGTTCCAGTAATACATCATTGTCAATGAATTACCGGTAAAGAAAAAACTATGAGATCTCTATAGCCTTTAGTAAGACATCACCATGGTAACTGAATAACTGCACATCAATTCGGAATAACACTTTTTATCTATATAATCCTCTAAAACACCAAGAGAGTTTGTAATTAAATCAGCATCAGAGGACAGGCATACATTTACTAAACTTGTGCACTCATCAGAAGACGGATTCAGATATCAGTACGTAACTGTCAACTTTGGTTTCATTTTTTAACTCAAGATCCATTCTAACAGAATAACATTTAACTCAAGTCCCCCAAAGGTGTTTCTGATGATCTTTAAGCGGCTTTTTCATTTGTGGTTCTGGATGAAACAAAATGTAAATAATGAGGCAGATTATCAAAACTTTTCCCCCAATCACTCACCATTTGGCTTCATATGGCCTCTGCTATCCTTGCCTTCATTCTTAGATGATCTCTTAAGTTCCTCACTGTAAGAAAATACACAATATAAATCAATTCATAACAACTGTCAAGAAAATCTTATCTAAAGGTGTGCAACATTGTCATTCAAATATTGACATGTCCAGATATGTACAGATATCAAAACAAAGTAACAAACTGCTCTTTGAAAACTTCAAATAATTCTTTATTTGTTTCAGTTAGAAATGGATTGATTATTTTTTATAACACTGCCACCTGAATGTAAATTACACTTAACTCTATTACAACTTTGATCTGGTATGCAAATAAACAGTAAACCTTGATAAACCTATGGTTGAAAAATGGAAGGATTCACAAGAAATCTACACAGCAGAAAGGTGACAAACTAATGCCACAGAATTATTTGCCATATTCTGTGCGCATATATGGACAAATAAGGAGGCAATTAACATTGCTGATTAGTTTCCAACGTAACTGTGTGGGGCTAATTAATGCTTTATCATTTCCATTCAAAAATATCTTACAAATGATTTGTTTTAATTTGATTTTCATTAACTGATGATTATCCAAGGCATTCAGTGACATGAAGGATGAAAAATCAATTTCAACTCTGAAACTGGGAAGTTCTACTATGAGCATCCATCAGCATGCAAACACTTCCTGAATACTGCCCTCTCTTGACTCAACTTGATACAATGGCCACTGCTGTGATTGGTAGAAAGTATCACCAAGGTAAACAAAGCCCTAATATAACCTAGACAAGACAACAACAACGTATATCAGAGAGGGGGGGGGGGGGG
>BEXV01000940.1:23196-52649 GCA_003118195.1 Hemicentrotus pulcherrimus
GGGGGTAGTAAGAGCAAGAGAAAGAGAATAGTGAAAGAAAGGCTAGAAAGAATTAGGAATCGAGAGAAAAATAGAGATACATTAAAAAGATGGAAGATAGGGAGAGAATAAGAATCAGAAAAAGGGGAATAAGAAGAAGAGAGAGATAGGGAAGAGAGAGAGATGGGGAGAGATTGCAGGAGAAGGGGTGGGGGAGAAGGGGTGAAGAGGCATGGTTTAGAAAAAGAGACCAGCATGAATAGAGAGAGACAGAGAGAGATTCAACAAAATTGGGACATCATAGCTCTTTGATAATACATGCTTAGACAATAGCTAAGCGGAAATAACTGAATTCTCAAACTAATTCCTGGATCAAACCCAAACCCTATAACTTCAATCTGAATAGCACCCCTAACCATTTATCTTTGACTTTGACAAAAGAAATAGAGCAATTGTCACCTGAGCAAATGATGGGCCAACTCAATATGGCTGAAACAGATCATGCAAATAAATCAAATGGTACATACACATACATTTGAACACTCTTGAAATCAGAAGAAATCACAGCATATTTGATTAAAGAAATGCTACCTTCCAAAGACCAACTGACTTGTCTAGACTCGTCTTTTTTTTTATAAAGAAAACATAAGCATTTTCACTTCTTTCTAAAGGATGTAATTAAATTACATATTATACATAAAGTTCAGTTTAATTTTTCCACTTGGATAAAGACCTACATGTGCATGTTCCATGCTTTGTAGAAAAAGAACTTCATAAGTCTGTAAAATAATGATATACAAGAGAAATCATATTTACCTCACTTTGGAGGCCGTTTGCCCTCCGCCCAAGAACACCATTGATCTGGATGGGTTGACTGGCTTTGACTGCTCCATTGCTAATGTGGTTCTTTTCTCGAGGCTGTACAGAAAGAAAACGAAAGGAAAGAAGATTTTGTTAGTACCACTATTCTGATGAACAATTACAGTCATTCAGCTTGGATAGTCGTGTTGATAATCAAACATGATCTGCCTCAGTCTGTACAACACTGCATACAGATGAAGAACACGATAAGTTATTCATTTATTTATTTATTTCTTCAATGATATCTATATTTATTCAAAATCTGTCTCACCAAGGCTGAACTTAATTTAAAAAAAAAAAAAAATAAACACAAAAAATGCATATAACTACACTATACCCACATCTCATAAGGAATAAATGAATGATATAGGTAGAAGTCATTGAGAAGAGAAGGGAAAAGGTATATCGGTCAAAAAAAGAAGCAAGGAAAGGAACGGAAAAAAGGTATGACGAGAAGGGAAACTGAATGTAGAAGGCTTTAGTATTAAAGGAAGAATAATAAGTGTGATCCTGCAACTAGACTGAAAATATGAAATAAAAACTGTAAGATACATTCATATTATCCATTTCTTACAGTAAAATTCCACCGATTCATTTCAAAGTTAGGGGCCTTTGTTGTATACAGCTACAAATGTACTTTTGTTTTAATTCTCACTGGTCATGTAATTACTCACACACACAGAGAAACACACAAGTTTTTAATTTGTCATAGTGTTTATAAGCTGGTGAACAGCATTATCAGTAATGCTAACAAATTGTAGGGTATAATGAATGGTGAATCAAATGTCCTTAAAATACAGAGTTCAGTCCAAAAGATGGGGGAACTGAGTCATTCATATATATATAACAGAATTCCCTCTGTGCTAGGGGCATGAATACAATGCACATAACAATATTAATCACATGTCACTTCCTTTTGAAGGATAATTAAATTCTTACTTACAATTCTTACAATTGTATTTGTATCCAGACGCACAAACGATGGTCTCTTCCTTTGACCTCCAATAACACTAAACTTAACCTTCTATTCAAGACCTGACAACACAAACTATCTTTTCTATTATTCACAGCAGAAGTAATTAAAGTTGCCGACTGACAGAACAGAATACATCCTGGCATGTCCGTTTCGAGGTGAAATTCATTATCGAATTACAAATAGACTCGGGCAGGTGATGAAGTTATATATTGATGATAGGAAAACGCCTGTCATTTGATTTTTACTATTCGATTTGATACTATTCATCTTGCGCCGAAGCAAAAATAGCTGAATCAATAATTACACAGACTGAGTCATGTTTGGGCTTCATGATTTTGGTTTCCAATTGAAAAAAACACAAAAATCCAGTGAGGTAATTTGGTTTTATTGTGCATCAGTTTGTCCAATTTATGAATTTAATTTATCAAAATATGCTTGCCTAAAGTGGCCTCTTATTATTCAATCTCTTGAAAAATTCAATCCAGGGGCAGATCTTATATTGTCGGAAGGAGAAGGGTGCAAAATTTCAGAAATTTTCTCAACAAATATTTTTCCACAAACATGATTTCAGGAGGGAGGTAAAAGGGGGCAGCAAAGGAAATTCTTACCACAAGAATTTTATTCTTCTTTTCAGGTTTCAGGGAGCCGTGTTAGTTAATTCAAGCCTTTCCTTAATCCACCTATAGTCTATACATTTCCTTAATTGACTACATGTACCTCTCATCATTATCAACACTGTCGCTATCAAGATACAGATTATATGGATGATATTTCTGTAATTCAAAATAGTATAACTATTCATATCATCTTGTGGTATAATCTTCCTTGCTCTCACCATCAAATTCATTTACAGTTGTATCTATTTTTCACACTTTTAGATCAAGGGTGAGGCCTGGCCTCATTTAGTCTTGGAACGACTTTATAGAAGTACCATTCAATTATCTTTGACTTGTTTGTATCTTGTCTGCAGCAGACTCACGCCTGCAAACAACATGTTTTGTCATCCAACGATTGATCATCCCATGATGTTATTGCCTTGACTATTCTATCAGATCAATATTGAGCCAACAGGTCTATATCACCTCTAGCTTTACCAGAGCTTTGACGTTACAAATACCCCCTTTTATTCATAACCACACTCAACGACGAGGCCATTCTATAAAGGACCGGTACACAGTGCAAAGGAACGCTTTAATTCTTCTACATCACAGACCGGTCACTCACTCTTTTGCCCAACCCCATGCAGTCAGGCAGCCAGGCAGGCAGGCAGGCATTATTGGCGAGTCAGTGACGCTTTGTGCGCAGATTCACGTGAACACATGTCGGTCAGTTCAGCGCACAATGGCGTATTGATCAGTGGTTGATCCGCACACTGACAATTGTTATTTTGACTACTCTTCTTTTAATTGCATTGTGCTGACTCTGACAAGTCATTATCGATCAGGGATCTGTTGAATCCTACACCAAATTCACTTGTACTTTTGGGTGAAAGAAAGTCGTGGGGGATGTATCAGAAAAGAACAAAGTAGCAATTGCTGGTAGGCACTTTAGTTGGTTTTTCATGATAGTCAATAGAACAAGCATGCGTTTCATTACAAACGCTTATCAGGGCAAAAAGCAAGGGAATCATTAAATAGAGTAAATGAATTGATGACATAAACAAGAAAAAAAGTGAATACAATCCACGATGAACATCAATTGAAAGCGATCAACCAGCAACAACAACATACATGTAGGTGTACATAACAACTTTAGATTTCAGTTTCTTTCAAACATTACACCCAACAACAACTTTAGCCACAGCTAGCTTGTGGAGGTGCAAACAAAAATGCATAATTTTGTTATCTCTATCACAGCATCAATAATATTGTAATGTTAATGATCAATTATATCAAAATCATAGAGTATTCAAATTGAAAGTGTAATTCTGTTCTGCAAAATATGAAGAGGGACATATATATTCACTGACATGCCGATGTATTTTAGTGTAACATACATGTATGTTTTAACTAGAAAACCTCCCCCACCCTCTCCCCCAAATAAAAAGAATCTACCCAAGCATTTTTTTAAAATCCTACCTCCAAGTCCTGTTTTTTGAAAATTTATTCATGTAAATGGGTAAAAATGAATAAACTCAGAGTACACCGCCCCCCCCTAAAAGATGGCATTTCTTTTCTATTTCAATGGAAAGAAGCTGCAATTAAATGGACTTTCATCCATTTTCATAGTCTTAATCAAACCACAAATCCTCAAGGCTTCTAAGTACTTTCTATACAGAAATTTCTAATCAAGGAGAATAATCTGATTTTCCAGCTTCAGAAAAGGTGGAAAAGTATTAACATCTCTATAAATAGCTGTTAATGGCTACCTGCTGGGCTAGACATAGAAAAATATTGACTGGAAAGAGACTGGAAGAGAAATAGACGATGAAGAGGAGTTCCGCTTTTTGGGCACGAAGCGGATTAATCTCATTCAACGAAGAGTCTCATGTGGTGATGCCTTCCATCATCAACAATACCGCAAATCCACTACAACTTTGTCCATATGAGTTACACAACTTCAAGCTTCTTATAGTTTGCCTCGTATGACGACAGGAAATGGAATGAGTGGCAGTAAATAAGGTTCCTGACTGATGCAAGTAATGTGTTAATACGAGAAAGGAGAACACGAGAATATTACATTTGAATTTTCCAATAAAATCTTTTCAGTGATTTTCGATCAGCTGTTAAATTTGCTAATTTGTTGTTGTTTTTCTGTAATTTCTATATTGAAATATTGTAGGTCATGTTGTAGAATATATGATTGTCATTCATTTATTTGGTCCATCTGTCTTTGTTATTGTAGTTCTTGTCCAATCCCAAATATTTCAGGCCTGAACTCTTGGGCTTATGTCTATTTAACACTCTCACATTTCCAAGGCTGGCCAAACACATCCATGTGTAGATGTATACCACTCCATAGCTATTTACTGGCTTTCTTGTCCTGCCTCCTCATAATACTACCACCCTTTCCATGTTCCACTTATGTGAAGTAGTAGAAGTACACACAATTTTTTTTAAAAATGACAATGCATTTGCAACATGCACTCTCAGTCCACAGGCACATTCTTCTTCACTTTTTTTTTAAAGGTTTTACAAATTTAAAGACAATAATCCTAGTCTTTATCTATTTAAGATGGTGTGTGTTTCAAAGATACACATATATTGAACACACTGTCAAACCTGTTTTCTATCAAGCAAACTAATACATATTTGAGCACTCATTATAAGCACTTGAACAAATTTCCACTACAATAAGAAGCTCCTAAGAGCAAGTATCCACTGAAGTTCTCATAGAGAGGCTACTTAAATGAGGAGAGGTATGCTAATATGTATTGTAAGGATAAGCAAACAGACAAACAAACATTTACTAAACATTTGTGCACAAGCACATTTACTTAGGGTATGGTGCTATGATATAATTGATTTCAGTAACCATGCACATCTGTACGTCTCAGAGTGAATTACATTTTGGATACCACAGTTGTGATTTTCCTTTTTTAGCGAGAAAGCAAGTCACAAGTTGGGCCTAACATAGCATCAAGTGTATTTAATGACTGTAAATTGTACAACAATTAAATTTGATTTTGGTACCATGTTTTTTGTTTTATCCCAAGACTTTAAAAAAAAGGAATTTCATAGGTCTATCCTTAATATATTCCAAAGAAAGAAACAGTTTAAAAGCCAGTTTATCACTATCTTATCCTAATCGCAAAATCAAATAACCTTCTTTAATAATGAATAACATTCCTAATGTCATCTGAACAAAAATTAACAATTATTTTGGGTTTGCAATCTGTCATCAGTTGATGTACTTGTAGAAGTGCCCTGAGGCTGTGTAAATAATAATCTTTAAAAAAAAATTGAAAAAATAATAATGACTAGGGCAAATCTCTAACATAACATCGGTATTGAAATTTATAGCACTACCCTATCACAAACAGAGAGTGAAAACAAAACAGATTTGTTGTTGTTGCATGGTGATTGTCCGATTTGTTTTCTTCTTCCAATTCAAATCTTCCTAACATGGACTTTCTTCACCACACCTGAGCTTTAATGATTTATGCAATTAAGAGGTTCTTATCCTCTTGCTGCTATGTTTGTCCAGATCCTGTCTACCATGTGCCTGTTAATTGTCGAAGAATACGCATGTCTACCTTGGTCATATGCATGCTAATGAGGACTGGATCAACACAAGGTCCTTTCGGTGGGTGAAGTGCCATGTGCAAATAATAAGGGATTTCTATTTTTGAATGTGGGCAAGGGTGATGAAGAAGGAAGACTTTGATAGGCACCTTTGATGATCAAACCATTTTTAATAATTTTTATTTTTTTAAATATAACTTGAATTGAATTGAATTGAAAAAGAACTAATAGTGGCATAATACAGGACAGCTTCAAAGCAGTGATGGAGAAGCGTCTTGGCCGAAGTACAGAAATGAAGTCTGGGGATACTCCCAAGATAGTTAAAAGAGAATGGGCACCAAAGAGAGAGAGAGAGAGAGAGAGAGAAAGAGAGAGAGAGAGAGAGATATTAGGATAGGATTTACAAGGAGAGAATAATACCCCAAGCACATACAAGAATGGACTCTCACTTTAGTAAAGCTTTTGAACTTTACTGCAGTGCCGAACTTGCCACCCTTGCAAATTGTACTTTAAACAATAAGAAAAGGGGGTAAAAACCCAACTTCTGCTCGTTCATATCTTTACCTTTCTGCAGGATTAATTTGCATTCAGCAATAGCTGAAAAGAAAAGGTCATTAGTGATTTTTTGTTCTCTTCCTAGTTTAGCCCATAGGTTTAGAATGTTTTATGAGACAGGGATTGAGACAAAACAGTCACCCCAATAAATTTGTCTTTTTCAGCATTTTCATAGTCTCATCAGCTCAATAAAAAAGTTTCCATTAACCAAAAATCATCTGATAACAGCATCATTTGGCTCAAAACTTTTACATTATGCCTACATTGTTTAAAGGCATCATTTAAAAAGGTGCATGGCCCTACATGTTATCAGTGTCTGTAATATGGTGAAATATTGAAGCCCTAACAAAAAATTGAAAAAATACAAATGATCATGAGATGCCTTAAAAGAGTAAAAATCTGGTTTACCAAACTCATTTTCCCCAATAGACAGTAGTGTTATAACAACCATTAGGAAAACACAAAATTTGATTTTGATTTCCAATCATAAATATCTTGATAATCAGACAGGTGATCGGCTAGTAAAAGTCATGGGGTTCCTGATTGACCTAAAGGTTTATAATTATGATTGCAGCATGAGCTAAATCCAGGATTTTGTTTCAGAATCTGAGGCAATTTTACCGAGTCACTTCAGTACCTTTGTGATCAAGAGGGTGCCATTAAACTCTATTGGAGGAAATGCCCTCTTTGCTTTCAGCAGTAATTCTCAAGTCCTTTTAACATAAACAAGCACAACAAAGTCGCTTAAATGCAAAATGTATAAATCAACAAAAATTTCACTGTGTTACACAATGGCACTGTACTGTTTATCATCAACTCATATCATTTTCCACAGAGCTTCTGCCCTTCTGGCTTTGATTAAAGATAAACTTGAGTTCTGGTTAATATAGAAAATAATTCTGAAAAAATTCAAGGAAACTTACACCGAATGTTCAAGATTACAAATAAATGACATGTGCCAAACAATTGTGGTAGATAATGTGTATTGGCTGAGTAATGAGCATAGAAAGTTAAGGAAATCTGGCGAGGTAAGCCAGACACCATGTGCTTATTAAACATAAATGGGAGTTGTGGTTTTAATCCAGGAAGATTTTATGAGTTTGTTTTTATTTTACTGGTTCAAAACAATCAATTTACTGCAGGATAAACAATCTAGAATAATCATAGCAATTGTTTCTCAAAATAGGATTTCCAAACCAAAGCTCAAGATTGGCTTCAAATAATAGAATATCCAATACAGAGAAAACAGTGTTAAGCTTACATCAATTTGGCCTTCGGGAAGCACAGTGCATCAAAGAGACATCCGAAAGGCATGAGAAACATTCAATTATGTTTCACTTATCTGGCTTACCGGTAAAGTAATTAAATTCACACAGCTTCCGAAGGGCTTACACCTATTAAACTAAGCATGCCCAAATAATGTAAACAATATGAAATGATATAGCACCATGAAAGCAGTTTGAATATTTTTTTTTTTTTGGGGGGGGGGGGGGGGGGGTTGTAGCTTTAACGTTGGTTGATCCCTTTTGAAAAAANGCAGTAATGTAAAAAAGTTGAACATATTTCATTGAATCCTCAACACTCAAGAAAATATTGTAAATCATTCATCTGTGGGTATGTATACATTTAGGCTGGTTTCATGAACCAACGGATAGGCTTAGCTAATCATTTGTGATAAATTTGTATCTCCTACGTACTTCATCACTATACAGCTAATTCTACTTGATACGTGTTTCATATGCATTCAGTTCATATTATCTTCATCAAATATTGATGCAGAATACTGATGAACTTAGTAACGTAAGAATAGATAAATATTAACACCCTCATAACGAGCCTCATTCATATTAATACCTAAATTCATCAAACATAAATTTCTCATAAATGCCATCATGAGATAATGAATAATTCAAAAATTATATTAAAGTTCATGATCTGTATCTTTAGTACATTTTCTGCTCATCTGGGTAAATAGAATTCATCACTACGTATATTTCATGTTAAAACAATAACTATTGATATTTCCAGGTAACCTTTTGTGTGTATCTAAAAAATACCTAATTGTGTTTTTGTGGTATATTTTCAATTTGGAGCAAGAAGGGCAGAAATTCCTATACTCTGATACAGAGTTAATGCCCTTCTGGCTTTGCACAGATAACATTACCTTGGCAGGTATGCATCTGTAAGGTGCAGCCATCTATGATGATCTCAAGTTTAAAAAAACTCCATAAAATCCTTAAATAATGCTCTATATTTGGTTTCCTGGCATTCCAAGAGCATTTCTCAAATTGTGCACCATCACTTTCCAGTTAAAAGGTGAAGAACATGCTGTCTCAGTTGCGTTACAGTTCCATTCCTGATGTATCCATCCATACAGACTTACCATGCATGCAGCGCCAGACACGTAACAGCGGAAAACAAAAACTTGTATATTTTATTAATCCTCTGTCACTTTGCATTGAAAAATGAACAGATGTATAGACGCCGTGGGCTTTCAAAGATTCAATGGATTAATGAGGCTTCCGGCAAGAAAAAATTCAGATGTTAAGAGACTTTGGGGAGTTAGTCTCTTCCCTCGTTCTGGATAATTCCGTCTCCTCGTTACCAGTAATTAGACTCACAAAGCTGTGCTAATGAACCACAGTGTCTTGTCAACCTCTCAGAAATCAATAAGAAAACAAAAGACCAAACACCCCATGTTGCAAAACTACAGCCATATCAGGGTAATAAGACATCAATACATCAAGACCCTGTTACAAGGAGTTCATCGGGAGGACACTTGTTGCTGTGGCAACCGGAATCATGTATGTGACCCAATTTTAGGGCGTGGACTTGGACTGACAGGACATGAATATTTAATGCCTATGTGAAGGTCAGAACTGTCAATATTTTCTATCTCTCTCTCTTTCTCTTCTCTTTCCACTTCTTTCTCCTTGCCTCTCCTCTCTCTCTCTCTCTCTCTCTCTCTCTCTCTTCTCTTTCCACTTCTTTCTTCTTTCTCCTTTCTCCTTGCCTCTCCTCTCTTTCCCCCCTCTCTCTCTCTCTCTTCTCTTTCCACTTCTTTCTCCTTGCCTCTCTCTCTCTCTCTCTTTACCTCTCTTTTTCATCTCTTTCTCCTTGTTTCTCATCCTCTATCCCTCTTAACCTCTTTTTCTCTTTCTCCTTCTCTCCTCTCTTTCACTATCATTTTTTTCTTTCTCTCTCTCTCCCTTTCTCTCCATCTCTTTTCCTTTCTCTCCCCCTTCCCTTTCTCTCTTCCCCTCTCTTCCCCTATCTCCCCTCTCTCCCCCTCTCTCAGCCTATCCACGCAACTTAAGGGTTCATGAATAATGCAATCATGGTCAGCATGGTGTAGCATTGCCCAAGCCATTGTCTTTCAGCCAAGCGGCCAAGCATTCAAGGTAAGAAGACATCTTGATATCACACATGACAGAAAACTTATTAAATGATCTACTTTTAGACATCTTCAAGGATGCACATAATATAGGCGGAAACAAATTCCCTGCAAGATATCACTCCATTTTTTCTGTAGCAAGTTATTAATTGATGCAATAGATATGCTGTTGTTGTTTCTGCACACAACCGTGTAAATGCATGTAAGAAAGTCTTGTTCAATTCAATTCACGGTATATTGTTACTGATTGCAGACTAAAATTGGTATCACATTGACCTATCATGTAAAACTAGGAATTTGATAGCACTACAGAACTCTTAAAAATACATGTCCATTGTTGTAAAATGCCATGTGTGTGACTGTATCCAATTGTTGAATAGAAATAAAGACATTTGATAACATATACAAAAGGCTTCCGTCAGAATGAATTGGGATTCAACATCACCATACACACAAAAAACACATGTATGCTAATGGTCAAAATGTTACACCTTGGTCTGTGCTCCTAGACTAATCAACTGTCACGAAAGGATAAGTGGGTAACCTACTATTTATTAGTAGTGATGAACAGATGAAATATGGATCCATCTTCCCTATCGGCGGACAATAGTTGATTTAAATATTTATTGTTGATATTTTTTGTTGTTAATACATTTCGAGTGCAGAATTAAATGTATTCTGGGTGGTATTACCACATGGAAATGTGGGTCATCAAAGTCCCATTTTGTAAAGTAGCCTTTTCAATCATGATAATGAATAGAACACTATCATAGCAGGATAAACACGTACCTCTGAAGGAAAATCTACACAATCAGACAAAGGCACTAACTGGAAGGAAAAAATGGGTAGATAGAAATGATTAGTGTTGTTCATTTTTCATTATCTCGGATGCAGAGAAATTTGCTTGCCCTAAATAAATTTGTCACTGGCAGAATAAAAATAGTTTAAACTAGACATTAATTTCTGGAAAAACAAGAATAATGCTACTTTACTTGTATTATGTTATTTATTATTGTGAAGAGGAGATGGAGAGACATAGAAAGTGAGAGACAGAGGGTAAGAGAGCAACAGAGGTGGGGGAGACAGGGAGGGAGAGAAAGAAAGAAAGAGAGAAAGAAAAATGCCAAGTGTGGAGTAATAAAAGATGAAATTATGAGGGAGAAAGAGAGAGAGAGAGAGAGAGAGAGGAGAGGGAGGGTGGAGGGAGAGGGAAGGAAGAAAGAGATATAGAGAGGGGGATAAAAATACATTAAAAGACAAAGCTTAATGGGGCATGCTAATTGACAACAATGGAAGAACAGGGAACTAATGAATGACCTTTACAGCATATTTTCCAGCAAATGAATAAAAGCAATATATGATTAATTATGAATGGTGATTGATGGAACAAGATTAAAATGTGAAGCAGGAGAGAAGACCTATACACAGGCATATTAATGAAGGAATTGCGTCAATATGTATACAAACTGTAGGTACATGTTTGGATAATCATGTTTAGTGTATTCCTGTGTCATCTTCACTGCTTTTCGCTGATTTGGTTAGGGTATTCTCACTCTGAGATACATAGGGAGGTTCAGGAATAATAAACCAAACCATAATTCTGAGTCTGGAGAATTCATTTCTATAAACTCAACCACTATGAAAACATGACATAGTTTTGTGCAGAATAGCACATTTCACACTGCACCCATAGCAAAAGGTTGAGTTCTCTAAATGTGTTAACATCTAACAAAGATATCAACAAGTACTTGTATGCAACAGTAATAAAGTTTGTACACGCTTGGACATACACATACATGGTAAATGATTATCAATAGCACAATAGGTTTGAGGTATAAATTTGAATGTTACAATCGATTGGAAATTCAATCAAAACTCAACTTGCAATTGTGATGCAAATGATTTTCAATGAAAAGAAATAAACAAATTTATTGAATAATGGAAGAGGACTGCTTTTAACTGCACCTTCAGAGCAAAATTTAATGCCCTTTTGGAACTGAGCAGATGATATTGTTTGGTTAGAACTAGAAGGGCATTAAATCTGGCTCCTACAAGACATGTAGCAGAAAATAATATATATTGAGAGCAAGAAGGGGTTACATAATGTAACTCTCTGCTAAAGTATATGAGTTACCTGGTCCACAGAGATATAATTATGTTACAAGAGAATAAATTTGATTACCTGAGCATGATATAAGAAAATTCAGAAAATTCAGAAAATTCAGATAAGTGCAAATATCCCTCAAGGCAATTGCTAAAAGAGCTACTCTGTACGGACTGAAATATAAGAAAACATAAACTTTAAGAGAGGAAAAAAATGAAGTCTCTTTCCATTTGGATTGCTTCGATGAATAGGAAAGCGAAATTGCTCTTCCTAATTGCAGCTATGCGGACAAAATCATTTGTCGATAATCCATAAGTTGCAGGTACGGCGATCGATGTGGTAACACAGACTCACTGTCTCATGGGTAAATCTAGAAAGAACATGCTTCCTCCCTGTTCAACTCTGCATGTGCAGGAAGTTGGTATTGATCAAAATTTCCTCTCCCAGCCCCTCTTTTCTTTTGATGTATATATGTATGTACGGAGGTTCCAGAGGGTATATATCATCTACTGAGCACTGATCTTTGAAAAAAATAAAAATAAAACAAATTTTTAAAAGAAGAAAGAGCAGGGAGAAATTAGCTCTTGAAAGCCCATTAAGAGTTCCATGGTAACTAAAATGAGAGTTGGAGGGGGAAAAAATGAAAACACTACCTCCAAATAAAAATCACTTTTTCTTTTTTTAAATAAGAAAAGAGAAAAATGTAAAAAGAGCATTCTAGAACGAAGAAGTGAATTTCAGACAACCATAAGGGCAACATTTGAGTAAAATACCCTCATGGTTAAAAAGGAGACTTTGCAGAACTAAATAAATATCAAATAAAACTATGCATAGTGAGATAAGTTTTTAAAAATCCCAAGTGAAATATAGACAATTATATTTGTAGATATTTTTGCCAAGCAATTTTTCCCTATATTTTGAAAACACTCAGCATATATAAATATATTTATACAAAAGGTATAGGAGTATCTTTATCAGAAACCTCAGTTGATTTCGTGAGTTGAGAGGTATAAAAGGACATTGACTTGTATTTTTAATCATAGGATATACACTCTTCTGGTTCTCAAGCATACATTTCACTTGACATTGTTTGCTTTATGTTCAATAATAACTGTATAGGGCATGCAGGAAGATCAGGCTCTTGTTTCACAAATATTGTCATCAGTGACAAATAACATGTTTTGTTATTACAAGCTAGTGAAATCCTTGCTTCTGATTGGTTATCAGCAGATTTGTCACTGATTTTGTCATGTGTCATTGATAAAAGGCTTCATGAAAAGGGTCCCAGTATTGATACTCATCTGACTACCCTGGGTAAACATGACCCAATTATATGAAAACAGCTTCAGTATTAAGGAGAAGACTTTCAAAAAGTGATAAATGGTATGGTTAATATCCCAATACAAGACTCTTCCCTATTGATCGATGAAGATAACCAATAGCTTAGCCATCACAAGATTTATCTTTTGAAAGCTACAAGACGGACATTGACTTATCAAGCAGAGCAGGTATTGAAATGTATCAAAAGAGATACTTTTGGGGGGTTGCTTGCTTGTTGAGTGTCTATCTAAAGGCCTATTCCTGACTATTCCTGATGATGATAATTCAAAACAACTATTATCATTCTAATGAAAACCTATCAAGTTAATCAAGTGGAAAACATTTAGTTTCCCATTTATCTAAAAAATAATGATGCACCTGATATGAAATTAATTCAGGGGACACAACAAACAAAAACCAAACAAAAACAAACACAAAGAAGTTAAATTTCCACTTTAAGCAATAGCACTGGTAAAAGATGATTTTTTTTGTTGTTGAATCTTTCCATTATGTTTTCTTCTAAGCAGCTCAATATAGATGTGAAATGGATACATCAACTGATAACCTTATTTTTCAATAAAAAGCTCACCTATTAGGGACTACATCTGATCTTGAATAGAGTAATCCTTCTTAAAAAGGGAAGTCAATCCTGATATTGAATTGGAGAGTGGCCAATCAGTGTTTGATTGGTTGCAACTTCAAAAAAGTACTTTCTTATTTTTTAAATCAGAATTTACACAAACTTTTACTGACCTTTTCATATCATGCTTCTGCTTCTATTGATACCAACTTGATATCAAGATAAACTTCTCCTTTAATTAGGTCCAAAATCATGTAGTCCTTAACTCAGGGTGCGTTTATGCTCAACTTTGAAGGTAGAATGAGCGATTTGAAACGCTCATCGTAATCGCAGTTCCAGGTGTACTGTTTATGCTCACTTCTCTGGCTCCTCCAGGCCTGATTCTGGCTCAGAGCAGGAATCATGCCTGGAGGAGCCAGAGAAGTGCAGTGGACAGTCTGCAGCTGGATTCGCAAACCTGCACTGCGCATGCTACGTTGACCCCATTTAAATGCGTTTAAATGATTGTGCGTTTATGCTTCCCCAGAATCGCTGATCCAAAACGCACCTTTTTTGTGAGTTTATGATCGGCGTTTTTCTGTGATCCTACAAAATGAGAAAAAGTACAACCGTGTTTTGAACTAAACATGTAACAAATGCCTCATTCTGGCCAGAAAAAGTTAAGCATAAACGTACCCTCAATCTCGCAGGAGGAATCTGATTAGATTCCCTTTAGATAGATCATACTACATGTGATTGATAAACACTAGCCTAAACTTTAGGTCTGTCCTCATTTTAAGAAGTCTATAATGATGAAATGAAACCCTGGGAATGAAGCACGGCCCTTTGGCCAGTTAATCCAATGTTGTATGAGAAAAGGATAAAAGGAGAGCTAACTGTTTAAAGACATTCATTTGTATGGCTGCATAAGCTGCTGGGCAGGAAAATAACACCATTTCCTGAGCAGCATACCCACAAATCATTAATAAATCATAGCTTATGGCAATTCTCAATCCTTGGGTCACATTATGTGCTGCAGGTATCTTTTATAGCTTCATATTCAAAGGATGGAGCATTCACAAAGAAACAGACAGGACAACAATGTCTACAAGCAAGGAAGAAAAGAGAGTGACATAAATACATTTACAAAAAAAACATCACTGCTATTGAAAGGTGAACCAAACACGCTCACCAATGTGTCAAAAGACAACATGGAAATACCTGTTAGAAAGGTCACACATCAATGGATACTTTAATCTGCAGAGAGCTAGAAGGGTTTTACCCTAAACTGCAAAATGAGTAGATAAAGGTTTCAGCATATGATTTTTCTTTTCCACGCACACTATGAGATGACAGAGCAATATAGAATGGCTAGATGTAGCAGCTCGCTGTTCAAATAGAAATGATCATGCAACAATGTGACAGTAAGGTCTTTGTTACTTTTTTCTACTGAAGTAAAAAGGTGGTTATTTCTTTTGATTCTGCAATACATCTCCCTGCGAAGACAACTCCTCCACGGTCAATTTCCAAAACTGCTCAATCGACTTCCTTACTCCTTACACCCAACACTAACCCTAGCCTAAAACCGAATTGCAGACCAACCATAAATCTTTGAGAAAACAAAAATAGAAGTAAAAGTCCCCAAACCTTATGTTAGATAATCATAATCTTTCGGTAAGACTAATAAGCAATATACCTGCATGGCTGTCCTATAGATCAATCTAAAGGTAACTGTAAAGCTACAATACTCATCCCCTTTATAATGACATGGATTAAACAAATAAACAAACCGATAGGGCGTACAAATGAAACTCCCTATCATACATCAAATGTGCTAGATGTAGGGAGATAATGCCATCATGCCAATAAGGATAATTGTCGTTGTCATCGTGTCATTCTATGCCACCTTTTGGAAATGATGAGATCAAAAAAGGGTTAGAGCATATCGTTTGTTCACAACCAGAAGGGCATTGCCTCATGTACTTCATCATAGAGTTAATGCCCTTCTGTATCTCAACGGACGTTATCGTCTACAATTAGAGGTGATCGATGCACTCTCAATGTGGCCTTTGGTACACCTTAGAGGTGTCAGGGGAGAGGCGTTTGGACATTTGTCAGAGAACAATAGCGGTCTATATTGCAGAGACCATCATAAAGCATCATCAGATCACTAGGCCTGTCTTCTTCAGCATGAGTTAGCAAAATTAACCGCTATTCAAACTATCCAGATCGCAAATTAACCAGTTAATTTGCCTCTTCCCATGAGCCTGCAGTTGCAATTAGCGGGATGTTTGGTCGAGAAAATATCCAGAGAAATCTTGGTCTTGTTTAAAAAATCCATCAAAAATATTGAGCTTCTGAATATTATCCTGAGTCTGAAAATAGCGGGTTATTTGGCAAACTCAAGCTGATGAAAACAGGCCTTATGTGGAGATAGAATAGGGGCTTTTGAGAGAAGAATAACATTTTTTTAATAGGATTTGTACATCATCCCCTCCTGACTGCATTTCCATCATTCAATCACTCAATCATTCTTAATTGTTGCGTCTACAGTTGAAATTGTATATAACACTGATGGGAGTGTATCATTTGTTTAATGCCAGAAATGCATTATAAATTTGTATTAAAAGATATGAATGAGCTCATTCAGATTCCAAACAGATGATATATCATATGACGAGAGCCAGAAGGTCTTTATAGTGTATGTTAGAGTATATGCGTTAATGCCCTTCTGGCTCAAATCAGACAACATCACAAGTTTTTTTCATACATAAATACTCACAGCAAACTTTCTCCTCATACACAATCATGTTGTACTGGGTGTCATAAGATTTTAGACCATTAAGGAGTCAGAAAGCAAATGTTTGTTCAGCTATTCTTGTTGTAATTTCTACTTTCTGTAGTCCTCTAGTCTATCCTACTTTGACTTTTTGATTTGTATGAGAAATAATATTGTTTTACTAACATGAAAGCTAAAATCCTATTCAGAATACCATCCCAGCCTTCAATCTACCCATTACTGGTATTGTGCACCAGTGCAATGCTTATGCGCGGTCGTCAATGCACAAAACTGAACGATCATCATCAAAATTGAAGCAAAAATGTCAGAGTATTGAACAGCGTTGATAAGAATTTGTTAACTACCATAATATCTAACCTTGGAAGGGTAATTATAAACTCACACAGTTGTAGAGGACAGCGGAAAAAACCTTCAAGGATGAATGAGGATTTCCACGAACCCTTTAATTAATCAACATGCCCTTTTTGAAAAATTGGAAATTACAATTGTTTTTTTAAAACAACCATTAACACTACTGGAAAGGTCGCACAAAATAAAATATTTTTCCTTGCTATTTTCTTAAATTTTGAAAAAGTTTTGTGCATGCAACACTTGTTGATGCTACTTTTGCAGTGTAAATGCTCTTGGTCTCTAGTTTTCATGTCAGTTATGGGTAATGTTGTAGGGCTACATGTACTCTCTCCATACAACGAAGTGGAAATATGCATTTTAGAATCCACTCCAAATTATAGTTAAATCTATTTCAAAGTAGTGGCTTAATGACTCTTTTGAGAGTGGATTGCGCTATTTTTTATCCTGTATTTCACTTCAAATGAAGGGATCACTCATATGCCTTCCAAAAGGTAGAATTTTTTATTCTACTTTTTACACATTGTACATGTACAGGGTGGTAGAGACTTAAAATGAAGCAAAGACAAATTTCAACATGAACTCCAGAGTGATTAACATTTTTTTTTTTTTTTTTTATACTTGTGAGGTGTTTGTTCTTTGTTATTCTTAAGAAATGGCTGTACAAGCTTCCTGTATGAAATAATTCTGCTTAGTTTTGCACACAATATAGTCAGGAATACTATTGAAAATCAGAGAATGCTTCACAAAACAGACCGTTAACAAATGCCAGCCATGCATCAGGTGTACAACAGAAATTGAAGGGGGAAAAAAAGAGAAAACCGGCAGGGAATTCAAAACTTGAATAATCTATGAAAACTAAATTCTGCTGGATACAAAGAGAAATCATGAAAGCTTAAAATGACGTGAAGTCAATGCAGAAAAAGAGGAATGTATAGGACTTAAATGCATGCATTATGGTTTCCATGGTGATTCTGGTAAATTACACAGAAGAAGCAGACTGCTGATGAAATTAGCGTGCCTTTGTGTTTCGTTCAAATTCTAATGAATGGTTGATGTCTGTGGATTTCAAGAAAAAAGTGGTTGTTTATTCACCTGGAAGATGATTAAAGGGAAACCTGCATAAGCAATGCTGGGAAAAATTAAGTGATCTTTTATTTCAAGAGAGAATGCTTGTGACTCAGTACTACATGTAGCTGCATGATACCTCAAAAAATGGAACCATTTCCAAATTAAATTAGTGGCATCAAAAACTTCATATCAACCAAGAACAGCAGGACCTACATACGTATTGTCAGTGAGCAGTGAGTGTGCATGGGACCAGCCATNGGGGGGTACATCAGTCTTTAAATACTTGATGATGAATGGAATACAAAACAAGGCAATCGATTAGGGAAGGTCATGGGAGGGGGACCTATCATCTTCTCCCTTTTTTTTTTCCTTTCTGCCATTTGATTGGAGGGGGTGCAGGGCCTTGTAGCAATGGCTACGCCACTGTCGATTAGGTCTACTACACGTATACAATGTGTTTAACATTTCCCTAATCACTAAATCACCTCTGCAGGGGACTTCCACTCTTTAGCTGAACCATGGACCTTGTCTTATAGCGTCACATTTCATTAACCAACCATAAATATTCTCCCTCTTCCCCCTTCTCAATCTATGCCGCTTCTGTAACAAACCATGAAATTGAACTTCTGTTGTGCTGTTACGCACATTAACCATGACCCGTTTTTTTATTGCCATTATTTTGTGATATCTATCAATATAGGTGCAAGGCAAATTTTCACCAAAAAAGGTAAAGGCTCAAAAACAATGCTACAGGTACACTTTGTCAGTGAACAAAATCGTTATGATATAAATGATTTGAAAAGATACAAACTGCACAATATGACTTAAGCAAGGCTCAAAATTAATGCAATTTGGGTACATGCAGGCCCCAAAATTAAATTTTTTAACATGGGCCTGTTATATTTGAACCCCTAAAATTCCTCTGATAATAATAACAATAATAATTTCAAGAAAAACAAGATTTTTTTGTTGAAAGATGAAAAACTTCACTCTCTGAAATAGAAACTATGAAAATAAAATAGCTCAGGCAATCTACAAAATTAGCTCTGATAAAAAACAAGATAGTTGGGTCATCTGTAAGAAAGGATGATGAAGAACCTGGGAAAAGAGTGTGGGATCTGAAAGTCATAAGAGGGAATAAAGACCAAAGATGAATTGGAAAGGTATGATGAAAGAAGAAAGCAGTAAGGTTGATCTAAATCAAGAGAATGCTTGAGACAAGAAGAAGTGGAGGGAAGGGGTGTCATCATGGCGGGAAAGTCAGTAAACCCTCGCAAGAGGGGAAATGCTGACTTTAATCATTGATGTAGAATTTTAATAAAAGGATGTCATTTAAGGATCTCATTCTTTGAAATTAGCAGTTGTACTACAAAATTTTCTTTCCCCTCTTACAGTGTATAACTGACCTTCTACTACAGTGTATTAATGGGAGAATGCATTGCAATAAACTACTAGGACATTTTCCAGGTCCCTTTAATATATAAAAGCAATGAAGGGCCTCGGTTTAATTTTTTAAAATATTTTTTTAAAGACAATAAGTTTTGCAACACATTTGGATAAGACCTTCAAGCATTCAAATATGTCATTATGCTCCCTCGCTATGTCCATTTGGTAACCTTCACGATGACAATGACAGTCTCAGTCCAAATTATAGAAAAAAAAATATTTTGAAAACCAGGTATTCACAAGGATTCATTTTAGAAGGACAGCTATTATCATTATCACGAGAAACGACGATCTAATTAAAATTAGTGGCTCGTGACCGAAGATGCTTTGCCCATTTCCGCCAATTACTTTTCAAAATCCTACAGCCAAGAACAAAAGGTGGATATCTACCAAAGTTGACCATGACTCCCGACCTACCTCAGCTATAAAGTTATTGAAGCATAATCATTGCAATCAATAGTTTTCAAATGTGAATGATGAAAAATTAACTTGTATGGATGGAGATTTGGTATATGAAAGTTCCCATCAAAGTCAGATATTTCAAAGAAAGAAAGGGTGAAATTCGTTTGAATAGCTTAGTGGGGGAGATTTGTGGTCCTGCTATATTGTTTGATGAAGGTTAGGGCTTAGTGGTTGGTTTTACACTAGAGCTATCTGGAAACAGTAGCAAAATTTGTCCCCAATCCTAAATAATAAATGAAATCAATAAGCACTTTTAAATTGTAATATATCATATTAAAGATCAGATCATTTTGCAGAGAAAAGAAGACAGAAAAGAAGCAACAAAATAATTCAAACTTACTTTACTAGCAACCACTTAATGTACAATGTATCTGCCCTCCTTGTGACAGGCACAGTGGGGAATTGTGTCCTAATTACACTTTTTTAAGTTTGATAGGCAAATGAGAGGATTATTTCAGACCTCACTGTATAGAAACATTTTCTATAGCAAACATTTTCTCTAGCATTTATTCATTTACTTTCAATCAAGTGATCTAGGTTTCAATTTACATCTTTGTGTTTAATATATTCCTAGTCAATACATTTTACCTTCATTAGCCTCTCTCTACCCAGGTACAATGACAAGAGGTTTATCTGAATAGTAGAGGGAAAAGCTAATAGACTGTGTTCCATATTATATTCCAGTGTCCTAATTACCTGCAAACATACAATTTCAAGGGAAATCATAAACCCAATGTCCTTGGACAAGCCATTGATATACATTTGCCACTCTCTACCCAGGTGTAGTAAATGAGCTTTTGGTAGCTCAGAAAGTATTCCTAGAATGATGAACACTGAAATTAGTAGACTTTCTAAAGATTTGGTAATACTGAAGTGCCTTGAACAGAAAGTCTGGTGAAAATGAGCTCTTCGCAAGAACACAATATTTATTACAATTATTTTAAATATGAATTTCATTATGGTGAGAATGTGTCCGTTGTCCTCTGTGGGGTATATTGGCTCAATCAGGTGATGAAGGAGAGTTTTCATCAAAATGCATATCTAACCTCCGACCCTTTGTCCATCAGTAACAAAAAGTGTATTATGTTGTCAGAGTCACTGACTTGTGTACTTGACCTACATCGCTATAGATATTTTTTTTTTAGGGGTTGGTATTAAAATTTAGGGGTTAAGAAAATTGTGCCAAACAGAAATTGTTATTTTTGCTTGATGTATGAAAAGTTTTAGTCAGTGATAATAAATCATTTGCGACATCTTGTATTCCAATAGAATAAATGCCTATTAAATTTTTGAAAAAGCCCTTTTAACAATACTTTTATATAATTACGAGGAGATAATTGATTAGGTCTATTTAGATCATGCATGGCTGAAGGGGTTTATCTATTTCATGAAGAAGCATTCAAATGAACACATGCATAATATCTGGTATGACAACATCCTATGCATATTGATATAGCAACAGAGTATTGCAAGCATTTAATGATTGATATTTAGAAACATAATATTGTGTCAGCTCCATTTAGACAGATTCCTTTTGAAATAGCTGCGTTTACACTGCAAGCAAAAATCATCAATTTTTTCTTACATTCTGGTGTTTCATAAACACAATAAAAATAAAATCCCAAATCCACCTATGGGGTTTGGTTTTTAAACACCGGCAAAACTTAAACCCAAAATCCAGCTCTGGAGTATGGCTTTTGAAATGCTGCCAGTAATTTCACTGATGTTTGCAGTGTAAATGCCCACTCTGGAAACATTGGTGAATGATTCCATTTTTTCATTAAGTGACTCTCCTTGCTTCCATGCCATCGCTTGCAGAGTAGCGGCAAGTTGCGCATGCACACTTCTCACCAACAATTTGGAATGAGCAAACACCAAATTTTTTATTGTTTTTTTTTTCCAGTGGTGTAAATGGCAGTCAAAAAAGTTGATGATTTTTTCTTCTTCAAAATAGTGTTTGGGCTGTGTAAATAAGGCCTAGTATGAAGCACATACAATGTGATACAAATACACCAGACCCATACATTAGCTATGATCCACACAGTAAATAGATACAGAACAGAGAACTACTGTAGCATTTACGTCATTTCTTCAAAATGTCACCGTCATTGGTTTACCACAGAAATTTTCCCCAATAGCTATCACTTTGTTAATTCATGAATGTGAGATGTGAATGTCAAAGTGCCTTTTGAAATGGAATCATTAAATGAACTGGATACATATATATCATTGAAACATAAAAATCTAAAGGTATTGTAGCATGTCATTATACATGTAATGCAAAGGCTTTCAACTGACATTAGAGTTGAATACAAACTGCAAAAATCCTAGTATGTCATTACCAGTATTGGATTAATCTATATTATTACAATATCAAGAATAAAAGTACAGTCAAACCTGCTTTAGTGACCACACTTGTCTACAAAGATCACATTTTTTGTTTCCCTAGAAAATGGCTTCTGATTGAAACATATACTATAGGCACCTGTCTACAAATACCACTTTTCTTGTCTCCCTTGGGTGGTCGTTATAGACAGGTTTCAATGTATAAAGATATTTAACAGCAATTCACCTCTAAGCTAGGCTTCCAAATTGAACTTGCAACAGTTTGACTGTATAGCACTGTGTGCCTTTTTAACAACTTCCAACTGTTTAAAGTCTGTAGTTGCAAATTTCCATTATATTATTCATAGGTCAATATATAAGGTTCATGTATTTTCCCTAGTAGTTACACTGGTAATACAATTTCACAGATTATATTTTACATTCTGTTTACACTGTTGCTATGACAACAGCATGGGTATGGATGTATAGCTAGTTTATAAAAAAGACTGTAAAACAAAGTCCCTGTTTACAAGGTAGGAGTGCAACATGTATCATTCACGTTTAAATTCTGAGCTCTTCATCAAATAGCAGTTATTTCTCAAGTACTTTTGAAACAATGTACAGCCAAAGTCATGAACAACATTACATGTATCCCCTCACCACCACCCAAATCCTTGTGATTAATGCACTGGTTCACTTCTAACATTATACTAGGCCTGTCTTCATCCGCTCGAGTTTGCCAAATAACCCGCTATTGCTATTTCAACTTTCCCTGAAGGCAAATTAGCCAGTTAATTTGCCTTTTTCACCAGCCCGCACTTGTGATTAGCGGGATATTTGGTCAAGAAAATATCCCCAGAAATCTTAGTCTTGTTTCTAAAATATCCTGCTGTTTACGAAAAAGCGAGCTAATTTGCGCCTGTCTGAGCTAGTTTGAGCTAACATTATACTAGGCCTGTCTTCATCCGCTCGAGTTTACCAAATAACCGGCTATAGCTATTTTAACTTTCCCTGATGGCAAATTAGCCAGTTGGCCAATAGCTAGTTTGTGATGAGCGAATTGGTCTGGTGAAGACGCAATTTCGAGCCTAGGGATAAAAATTTAATATCCCGAGTCTAAAAATAGCGGGGTCATTTGGCAAACTCAAGCTGATGAAGACAGGCCTACTGTGATTAGCGGCAGGAGGGCGTGAACGAATAAACTTAAACTCCAATGGCCCATTTCACAAAGCATTTTTTCAATGACAAATGACAAAAATTAGTGAAAAAACATTTCATGGCAAAGGTTACTATGCACCATTTGAAAATTACATTTGAAAACAAAAACATTTACAAAAAAGAGATGAAATGCCAAGATTATATGGATGGCAACAATGTGTGGGAATTTCATTGGAATTTCTCCATCAGTTATCAAATTATCTGTGATTTTATGGCTTATGGTATAAAGATATCAAATTCACACATTTTTTCCCACTGAAAATCATAGCAAAATCAATAAACTATTGAACTACTTTTCAGACCATATCTACATGGTGAAGAATAGTACATTTAGCAGGGATTGCTTTTTTTGTCCCTGGATGCGCGTGTAAATAAGCCGAATTCTCTCTTTTCAAAGACAATTCACAACCTCTAGATACATGTATGTGCTTTATATTTAAAAGTCCCTTAGTTTAATAGGTAATTTGTTTAAATAAGATCATTTCAATTCAACATCAGAAACTTAAGTAGATTATCCCAGTTTCACTCTGCAGATATATATCCAAACTAAATATTTACTTTTAAAAATTGTGTTAAGTGATGTCCTTGGTCAAGATCAATCCATCAAATCAAAATTAATCAGGAAAGGATGAATCTATTAAACACATATTCTTTCTCTCTCTCCCTCTCTCTATCTCTCTCTTTCTCTTTCTCCATAACTCTCTTTCAACTGATAGTTTAGATAAGACCTTCAATCTAAATTTGTTTCAAGGTAAATCATCACCTAATTAATTTCTGATTATTTTTTATATTTATCAATTATGTGATCACACCATCTATTTAAAGATACAGCTTTATATTTACCCAGCCTCACTGAATAACGTCTCAAAAATAGTTGATATTTTGTTTCTTAAACACAGCAAAGATACATGAACAATACTGCTGAACTGGAATTGATTTTTTCATTTTTTATTGAGTTGCACTGATATGATAAGATACCTTTGCAGTCTCACAAGTACAGTGATAACATTTATACCCCTTCAATTTATTACTACTCTTTAGGTTTCTTGAGAGTTAGGAAAGAGATAGTCTGGCATTGTACCCCTTCTTTTAAAGAGCATCTTCAAAGCAAACAGGGCTACTTCATTTGGTCTCTATAGGCCTGTTTTCATCAGCTCAAGCTAGCCAAATAACCAAGACTTGGGATATTATCCCGAAGCTCAAAACCACGTCCTCATCAGATCGATATGCTCATCACAAACTAGATCTCACGGGCACAAATAAGCCAGCTATTTCCCAAATAGCGGTATATTTTTTAAACAAGACCAAGATTTCTTGGGATATTAGCTGCATAATTTGTGATTGGGACAGTTAAAATAGCAGGTTGTTTGGCAAACACGAGCTAATGAAGCCAGGCCCAAATGCAGCACTAGCACAACTTCTGCAAATAATCAGTTTGATAACTACTTCAAACAGAGCGATGTTTGGAAAGAAGGAGCTGAATAGAAGGATGGACCAAGACAAAACAGTGAGACAGGCTTAAGACCCATGGATATCGCCTTCCATAACAACTAAAGATTACAGAACCTTGCAACCAACTTTAAAATAACCTGTACCTATCATCGACTTGTTAGAGTAAATATGTATGATGAATACAAATAATACATGGTAACAGTCTGTATGAGGTATGTTTCATTCCTTTTATTTCTTTTTCTGGACTTAGAGAGCTGTGTTTTGTACTGGTAAGAAGGCTACAACATTAAAATTTGTTATTTGATTTATTTCTCTTCATTTCAGACATCAGTCAGATATTAAAATCTATGGAAACTTGATGAAACCTTTCCAATAATGCAGCCCCTCAAGGCAAACTGTTTGAATTCATGTTTTGTGTGATTTCTCTCTTAATGAAATCAAAAGCATTTCTGTTATTGCTGTGCCGAAAAACCTATTATATGCTATAGATTCGTCAAAAACAAGAGGAGTAGAAAGGTACCAACTAAATGTTAAAAGTATCAAAATAAGTCTAAAAGATGATGCATGGGAAGAAAAAAAAAAAAAAAAAAAAAAAAAAAATCCTAAGAGAAGAGGCATAAATATTCACTTCTGAAGGACAAACGCCTATAAACTAAAACAACAACAATTCAATCTGATCTTTGAGAATTGCTTTCTTTCAAATAAATTTTACTTAGTATTTAAACCTGAAATTTCAATACATATTTTTTCAAGTGTAAATATAATCTCATCCTCTGGTTGAGTTTTCACTCTTTTCAAACTAAGAAAGTCTACTGCCCGTGTAGACACACTTTATGGACAGATGGCCTTCTAAATGCTAATCGCTGTTGACCATGCACTAGACATGTATTTACATTATAGCTGAAGTAGTCTACTGGAAGGCATACAGCAGCAGAAAAGATATATGTACAGACTACAAATAAAATAATCCCTGAATAAATAAAGATGGCACAGATTTAGCTATCTACAGTAACTCAATATATACAGACTGACTTACCAATGTATAAAAAAAATAACTGGAACATAACATACAAAGAGACACATTTATGTTTTCTTTCATTTGTCCTATCTTTATATCAAAACTTTGTAACTGGCAAGTGATGGTACAGTTTTCACAAAACCACATTGATATCCCCTAAAAGTAAAGGGAAATGCATAAAGATATTGGACGATTGCCATAATAGTTTTCTTCTTTAGATTAAAAAAAAAAGTAAAAAACAAGGGAATATAATTATGAAGGAAATAAACTGTATATTTAAATTAGTCCCCTTCAGTTTTGCTTGCTCCAAAGTTTAATAAGTCTTTCTGTTATCTCGAAATCTTAACTATTGACTATTCTCCTCATTTATTCCTTTCCATGCTCTCAATTTTCTTCTTTCTTATAAACAAATCATTTTCTGTTAAATATGTTTATGCTCTTCTTACCATTTTCTCATACTTTCCTTCATCTACTGTAACATTTCTTCTATCCCTTCCTCCAGCTTTCCTCCCCCTCATCCTCTCTCCCCCTCCTCCTCTCTCCCTCTCTCTCTTTCTCTCTCCCCCTTTCTTTTATTCTCTCTCTCCCCCCTCTCTCATTCTACCTTTAACTCCCCCCTCCCCCCATGTTTTCTCCCAATTCCATGACGTTTATCCATCATAAAACTTTAAATGCCTTCAATTTCTGTGTATGGCTTGAAGAAGGGAAAAATCATACCTTTATAATGATAACTAAAATAGCAAAAACTGAATAGAATTAATAGGAATCTTCCCACAGTGTTTATTGTTATGACTTAGAGCTAAAAGCATTATAATGAGTGCATGCCATACTAGTTAAACACACCACCACAATTTTAAGGATTTTTTGTTTTTTAAATGGGGGATTTGTACAACAAGAATTTCATCAAATGATGTGCAGTCTTATTCAATGGTGCATTCAAGCAAATCCTGTAATAATGGATGGACAAGAGCCACAACAAAAAGAGGATAATCTTATCTGTCTTGAATGAAAAGGAGAAAAAAGAGAGAGCTCTACAAGACTTCGCATGGGTACATGTTATGATCAACAAGTTAAGCTGTTGAGTTTTACTATTTCTGTCAAAAGACCTTTTGCATAAATTATTTTAAAACAGAAACTGCATACAACATGAGCTTTAAGGTGAAGAACAAAAAAACGCCACGTTTCAATTTATGACACAACAGATCTTTATGTTACTGTGTTTAATACCGGTATATAACTAGTCAACAATTTCCACAATTTGATTGTGGGAATCTTGGAATATCTTACCTTATTAGCTTCGGGGTGAGACCGAGTGACCCGATTGTCTTTGGGGTTGTAAGGGGGCGGGAGGGTAATGGCAGCCCTCCCAGTAGTGACCCCGCCCCCACCATGCCCTAAACGGCCGGGCATGAAGTCAGTTCCAGGCCCCTGCACGGGCTGGGCAAACACACGCAACTTTTTACTCATCGCAGAAGAGGTTTGCACCATAAATTGTCGTTGCGGGCATTATTAAAGTCACATGGATGACGGTTCTCAAGACCGGTTGCCAATTTAGAGATCATCTAGGTGATTGACGGTCAATGTCATTATGCATGCCATGTATCTGACGAAAGTAGAGGATACCAAATGAAGTGTAAAGGATCGCTTCCTTCTATCTAATCAATTAAGAGGTCCTGTCAATTTATATTCCTTGCAGCCTTCATCCAAGGATAAATAGAGTATCTGATGAACACCTATGATGCCTCATTGATTCTCTCAAGTTCACTCAATGATGATGCAGTAAAAAAAAATGAAATCCTTGGGGAAAATCTGAAGGTCTCGGGAAATATGCAGTGCAGATACAAAAGGTTATTGACTCAACATGTTCAATGTATCACGCAGTGTTGGAAACAAATTGCAAGCACTTCTTTAATAACTATGAAGGTATAATATGTTTGACCAGAGACATGTACATGTACAATTAGATGTCTCTAGTTTTATGAAGTCAGCTTAAATCCGGTGACACAGGCCATTTCCAAGTCTTTCCTCGTGGACAGAATTTTAAAAAAAATAATTTCAGTCTTGAAGATTCTTCAAAACCATTTGTTGATGTCCTGTGTGTATGTATATCCAGAGAACTCTTTTTCTCCAAAGTCCATCAGATGAGTAGGTACCGGTAATGACTTTAATCCCAGCTAGAAACAAAGTGCTTCTTGAGGCATGAAGAAGAAGAGGGGAAAAAATGATCCTGATTGCCTGCTCCTGGAAAAAATCAAGTGAAGGCGGTGCTGATATGAAAACAAATACTGATTAAAAAGCACAGATTTAATAAAAAACACTGATGGATAAATCACACCCCTTCTGGAGATGAAATCTGCCGCACTAGAAAGTAGAAGTAGCTGGGTATAGGTTGCTATTTTAACAAATCGCTGAAATAAGCCCAAGCCAGCCGAGCAGGGCGGATAGAAAGCAATAGAAGGGGCATCAACTACCAGTGGAGCATGCAGGCCGGACAGTATCGTTATGGACTTGCAGGCACAATGCATTGATCACATCCTGGCAAATGGGCGGATCGGATGAATGAATGAGAGAGGGATGAATGGATTGTCTCCCTGGCTGGCACTCACTAGCTGTGCAGACCTGAATGGATGCCATGAACCAACGCACTCGAGCCCGTCTCATTGGTTGAGTGAACTCGAGCCGAAGCTCTCTTTCTTACTAGGCTTAATGGGTCGTCATCAGCAACCAGATAGTTTACCATAGCTTAGTCTATTCAAGCCAGGCTTTATGTATAGGAATTCCACAGAGGAGGGAAGGATAGGGCCATATTATCTAGTTAATTGGAATAACAAAATCTCTAAACATAGGTTCTGGTAGAGGGATATAGATGACCATGTAGGCTTTTCCTCTGAGAGCCTTTGATAACCCAACATCACTTTACCAACTCCTAAAGTCAGTTACATCACATAAGAAAACAGGATTTCTAAACATAGCATGTGTTTTCAAGCATTTTATGAAGAAAAAGTTTAACACATTTCTAGGCGTAATCTTTTTTTACAACTTAAGTAAGTTAAAGTTTAAAATTGTCTGCTGAGAGCCAAAATGATGTTTACACTACCCAATGTATTAAAAAGGATGATCAAGCACCCTTCTAGCTCCTAGGAGTCGACCTCAAAGCCCCTCTAAAGTGTTGGGTACCCCAAAAATTTAATGGCAACATTGAACTTAATTATACCATGATGTGACAGTAGATGTCATTGAAGACACATTTCTCCAAGGATTTTCAAAACAAATGTCTTTGAAGTCAAATATTGATGATGTACCGTAAATCTCCGTGTATAAGACGCACCCGTGTATAAGACGCACCCCGACTTTTGAGATTCAAAAAAAAAAAAAAAAGAA
>BEXV01000940.1:117346-131515 GCA_003118195.1 Hemicentrotus pulcherrimus
TTAGGTTATTTTAGGGGGGGGGGTTACATACATAGAAATACCAAAGGGGGGGGGGTTTGAACCCCCAAAACCACCCCCCTGCGTACGCCCCTGGATACCAATATGTATACGTATGTATGTATGTACCAGATTTAGGAAAATCAAGCTTGACGCATTCTCGATCGCCGACTGTGACGACGTAACGCATGCGCAGTGCCTTAAAATGGCGTCACACGTTGCAGTCAAAGCTGTTGACGTGCAAATCTAAAAGTCCCTATTAATGAACGCATACGGATACACAGGGGAGATGGAGGGCTTTTTAATCTCGTTCTTTGTCTGTGAATAATTTTTGAGGATAGGTACCTTGAGATATTGAAATGAAATGTGCAAACATACGGTGGTTCTATCTCCGTTAGCACTAGAGTGATAAGTACCATATACAACACCATCATAGTTTTTAGGGGAAAAGAAGACAAAAGATCCCTATGATTATGATTAAAGATAAACTCCAGTTCTGGTAAAAAAAAAAGAAGAAAACTAATCTCACAGAATCAAATGAAACTTACACTGAATGTTCAAGATTACAAATAAATGTGCCAAACGGTTTTGGAAGAAAATGTGTACTGGCTGAGTAATGAGCATAGAAAGACGAGGAAATCAAGGTAGTACTAGCCCCTACACCATTTTGTGTTGTCCCATAAATAGCTTTCTGTGTACAATGCTTGTTACCTTGCCAAGACACTGCCAAATTCATTATGATTTTGAAGACTCCAGAATCTTGCAGTGCACACCAATACTTACATGCTACATGATCAACTGTTACTAATCCATTCCACACCTTTTCTTTCACAATGCAATCGCATTACCAGAACTCACCTCTCTCTTTAACCTTAATTTTTGAGACAGAATAAACATCATTTCTGGTAGTAAATAATCAAACTGTTCTGAAAGTCATCAATACTGAGAATTATTTAATGCACAGAAGACATCAGAGATGAATAAACATATTGCTCATGGCCAACTGTTTCATCAAGTTTTAGGCAAAGAGATATTCTATCAGGGAAGATACAATGATCCACAAACGTTTATCATCCAGTACTTGTTTTTGGGCAAGTCACAAGACATTTGATCTTTCTGTATCCCATACATTACAGATTATCATGGAATCAAGAAAACAATTGGGACCTTTTATTTCCCCTGATCATTGGGCCCAAATATTTTGTTCTCTCACAGTTTGTTTAAATAAAACTGCTGTCCTTGAGGGCCCTGGAAGTACTTAGCAAGGTTTCCAAAATCTGTTTTCAAGCAATACTCAGGTACACTTACATTTTCAATGCAGTCAGTGATGTACAGCACAAAATACCTTGGAACTTCTTGAATACCCCCCTCCCATTTTTAAAATATCAACTGATTCAACTCCTAGCCAAAGGTTTTGTGACACAAAATTTCTGTTAGAATGACAATAAAATAACAATATGTTACATTACGGCATCACACAAAGCTCAATCCAAGACAACAATGTGTTCTATTTTCAACATTTACTTTTCAAATTTATCTTTTACAGAAAAAAATATATTGAAATGATATGGATTTTGAAACATATCGATTACTTTTTACACAAAAATAAAAAAGAACATATACATAAAAAAGAACATACAAGTAGAAAGAAATTGGTACAAAACATGTTATTTTACATCTTGAAAATACTTTCTCTCCAAGATAGTTTACCCTCATCTGAGAAACCTACTTAACAGGGCTAAGTGCAATAAATTCCTAGAATAACAAAATTATGGTGCTCAAAATGATCAAGATTCAACGGCAGCTGCACATTTATTGGTGGTGTGACGCTTGCTCATGCAACTTTGGCTTTAATTCACCACAGACGTATAGGGTGGGTAGGGGCATGGGCAGGGATTGGTTTTTAAGATCAGGGTTAGTTCTAGTATTGCATCTACAGTTGAAGCTAGGAATTTGATGTGTTTTAGAAAGACAACTGTCACTGATGTATGTTTCCTTCAATACAGAGCCATCTATACACAGAGTTTGGCCAATTTGGTTGTACTTGGTCACAAAATAGCAATGTATTCTTCTTCGGTCTTCCCCTACAAAGCAGTATTTTCGCCATATATTTCAATTTATTATTTATTCAGAACTTTCAAGAAATATAACAATGAAACAATACATCAAGGTGAATACAAAATTAGACATTTTTGTAGCAATAATTTGAGTGCTAAAGATGGCGGCCAGGGAAGATATTGTGCCCAACTCGTCTCAAACCAGGTTGGCCAAACTCTCCTAATTGATGGCTCTGGTTTAATCTACCGTATCTCAAGAGTGCATCCTTTATGCGAATGGAAATCTGTTGATGGAGATGGGCTTACAAAAAAAACCACCTGGTATTAAATATATCAACTTGAAATACATCATGGTCTGCATGTTCAACAACTGTCTCGGTACTGAAACCACTTCTTCAAATTAAAAAAAGTACCGTACACCGTACAATTTTGGGATGCAGTAACACGACTCATAATTTTTCTCAATTTTCATTTAAGTTTCTCTGAATCATTTGCTTTCATTCAAAGCATTATAATTATCATGTTAGGTCTTCTCTAATATGGTTCTCTATGACATGAAACCTCAAAATAACTGACATCAAATCAAGTCAATGTCAACATTTCAAAAATTGTCTTCATACTTTTCCACAGTTATCTCATTACAGATTTTCTTACACATCTATAAAATGAAAAATGCCCAAAACCCACATCACCTTCAAATTGTCAACATTGTGCTTCTTGCACACCTAATTTGATAGTAAATTGTAAATAAATTTGTTTTCATTTTTTGAAAATGTATGATTACTTTTTATTTGAATATCCATAAAATGAGGAAATCTCAAATACTTTTGACTAAACTGCAATTTAATTAAAGCAATAAATTCTTGATCACCTTTCCAAAAATGCTCCTCAAAAATACAACTTCATACACATACTCTCCATCATAATGTTCAAAGATCAAATTTCCAAATAATTTGGTAGTAATAACAAGCCTAGTTTACACTTTTTGTGAACACACTGAATGCATACAATTATCCACCAATATATTATGAACAAATTAAGTAGTTCATAATGTCTTGGTCTTAATATTTGCTAGGTAAGGAGTAACATAATGCCATTAATGGATGACAGAGGCCACAGGCATTTCTCTTTCAAACTTGGAAAGGAAGATGCATTTCACTTACAAAGTCATAGATATGACAATTTTATCTACCCTTCCAGAGTTTTAATCCTCTGAAATGGTTTTAAAAGGATAGTTGAGTTCTGTTGCAGAGGGCGCTACACAATATAATTTTTTGTGAGATAATGAAAAACTGAGTGTCAAATTTGAAATAACATAATATTTAAATGACAAAATCATCTGTTTGATCAAAATTAGTTCAGAGACGGCTGAAATATAACGATTTATAATACTTGTGAACCACCACAAATACAAGATATTTTGAAAAATTTGAAAAAACCGTTGAAAAGAACGAAATAACGCATGTACGTCGTATTTCAGCCAATGTCGATGTTGGCTTTTTTGTTGGCATTTTTTGTTGCTTATATTACCCACAATTAGCGGGCTCATGCATTGTTTTTTTAATTAAATAATTAATTAATGTTCACCCTGTTTTTGTTTAAAGTGGAGCTGAATTAGTATGATCGTATTGGCTAAATTTCACACATTTTGGGGTCTAAAATTACCTTCATAGCAATTTTAGGTTCTAAAAGGGCACTAGAAATATCATAGATAAGAATAAGAGCAATAACCATGCACTTTGAAGGCATTTGCGGTCTGAAAACAGAACTGAACTATCCCTTTAAGCTTGATGTAGTTGGAAGACTCTAGACTGAAATACATGTATGTCAGTATTGAGTAAGCCCTAAAAACTACATACTGTAGATAACATGCAGAGAAACATCATCTGCTAAGTGCCAGAAGGGCGTTAACCTTGAGTTGAATTCAACAGTTGAGTTCCCTTATGATTTTCACTTCTCGGCAGACGATATTTCCACCGATGTAATTGGTATGATGCATACACGGTGAGTCGCATTTATATCATGATTCTTAGCTGCTGAGACATCAGAATACATTAATGCGCACAATGCTTGTAAGTGCATGAGAAAGCAATAAGGTTTAAAAATACCGGTACTAAAAAGTGAGGAAGGCAAAGGCATAACAAATGTTAGAACAATGCATAATTTGTATACACAGCCCTACAATTAAATTCAATGTCACCATTTGCTTTCTGACCTCAAAGGTAAATTTTGTGAAAAACAACAGGCATTTCCTGAGCAAAGAAAAATCAACTGTCAAATTACAATTTAACCTCATAATTACATCCGATTGAAATAATTTTCATGATGTTTGCCACTTTGACAGTTTAGGTTTGAAACAATATTGTTTGCAGCTGTGAAAATTTAGGCCTTTTGTTTGATACAACAAAAATGTCATGGCACTTTCCCAAGTCCACACTTTAATTAAATAGCATTTGCCACTGGATTAGACTCATCTATGAATGGTGCGGTGTGTATTTCTATACCTCAATCCTGATCTAATGATTTAATTCACTGTGATTGATTTTCAGAGATAATCATAGCGATTAAGCCTTGTTCACATACGTTGAGGCAACTGAGCGAGAGATATGGGTCATTCCACAGGGTTGGGTCAATTTTTGTGACACTCCAGAAGTGAGAAACTATGTCGCTTATCAAGAATCAACTGTAACGATGTTTGTTAAAATTGAGTTTAGCATAAAAAGCATAACTAACTATGTTTACAATTACTCAAGCTTCATGGTGAATCAATATTAATATATTATAGACTCAAAGTTTATGTCATGTTATATGAATATGATGTCCATGTATCGCTAGTAAAAAGAATGTGTATTAAGCAAAGACTTTGAAGAGTAGCACCTGAAACAGAAATGATTTGGCAGGGCACTGCCAAATACTATCATTGAATAAAAATCTTCAACAGAGGATTTCATCTTCCATGTGTAGTAGAAGATCTTATACCAACGTTTCATGGACATCATCATATTTTTTGCCCCAACCCCGTAGAATGATATATGTGAATGAGCCCTACTGAGGTAGCTGGTCTAACATCACAAACAATGACCAATATCACTGCCTTCATGCAAACACCATTAATGAAATATGCAGAAGATCTTAAAAATATGGGAAGTTATTATTGCAATCGAAAACGAGGAGTACATTGAAACACATCCATGGAAGGCCAGGGTGTACTGTCCCAAAACAACCAGAGGTAATATAATGAGTAAATAAGGATTCCTAGATTATCTATCAATTCTTAATGGTCAAAATCCTTCTAGATTAGACTAAAGAGATCATCTAAGTAGACCTTGAAGAAAACTATCATCGTCCACACTGGGGAGGGGTTGAGAGATGACAGTCTGTGGTGCACCGCCAGCTGCGACATCTAAAGCCTTGCACAGAGCATTCATCGTGTTGTTAAGGCTCTCTACCTCGCTAACATCGGAGCATGCGCTGGGACTAGAGACAGAAGACGATGGAGTCAGGAGGATGCTGGATTGGAAGTCATCCTCCTGGATCTGGCTGGCATTGATCTCACGACGTTCGTCCTTGCAGTTGGCATGAATGTCCTCAGCAGTCGGGTCTTTCTGTTTCAAATAGCCCGAAAATGTGCTGGAGGACTTCTCTTTAAAGGCACTGAAGGAGGTGATTTTCAGTCGAGGAGTCCGCATCTTCTGAACCTTTTTAGGAACAGAGGGAAGAACTGCTCCTCCCTTTTCCATCTGGGGCTTTGTTTTAGGGCCAGTTTTCTTGCCTGGCTTAGAAACTTGGTCTGTACCATTGATGTCTCTCTTTGGTAGAGTAGAGTTGACATTAAGGGAGCGCAAGGTTTGAAGCAAAGAGAAGTTCCTGGTGATCGGATTGTAAATTCCACGTGGTGTGATGGCTTCCTCCCCTGTATCCTGTTGTTGATTTGCAATGGATTTTGTATAATTTCCTAGAAGTCCAGTTAGAACACCAGGGGGTTTCTGGGGATATTTCAATTTGCTCTGTAGATAGCTGGCAACACTCCTTCTGTTGCTCAAATGTCCCCGATTCTCAGACTTTGCAGCAGTGACTGCTCTCTCCCAGCCACCCTCTTTCAATTTATTTGACAATGTCTGCTGTTTGGATGTGTCAACTTTGAGTTTGTCAGTTTCTTTGGTTTTATGCAACGTGACAGAAGAAATACTGTTCTTTAAATCTGATGAACCACTTGTCTTTGGCAATTGGAACTCAGGAGATTGGGGAGGAGTCCCAATGGAAAGAATGCTAGATCCAGGCAGTGGAACAGTCGGTCTTAGAGACAAACAAGATATTTCTGACCTATTCCTTGCTGCTTGTACTAGAGAAGGCCAAGTACTCTTTGAAATAGTCAGTGGAGAAGCACTTCGCCCAATCACCACTGGGCAGCTTCTTTTCCTGAGGGGTGCATCACTATCAATAGAATTTCTCTCTGTATTATTTGCTTTTACAACCGTGGGTTCATCCTCCCTCTCCAGCGCTGCCTCCTGGATGTGAACCATCTGCTGTTGAAGCTCCACGCAGGAATAGCATTCGCTGTTCTGCCGTTCCCAACCCACTAGGTGGATTTCAGAGGGAGGGATAGGGGGTTCCTGAGACTGCCACAGACAAACTGGAGAGGAGAGACCATCGCACTTCATCCACTGCTCTCCTGTACGCAAAATACAAATGAAAAAAATAAATTATTAGAGGCTTTTAAAGTATATAATTCATTTTCTAAATACCGTTAGTCAAATCTCAAAGATTGCTTTCCATTTCTTCCCTACTGAATTCATCTGTAATATTTACTGACTTTCCACATTTAACATAACTCCCCTAAACTTCCTATGTTTTACATGGTATACTATAACAGATCATATTATGTATCATGTGCTATTTTTGGGACCACTGGAATCTGCAAAATTGTCATCATGTAAAGCTCTAAACACTTGTCTCTTGAAAAGTACTTTTAATTTAAAAGTTCACAGAGTTACCAAGTTTACAATCTCCCCCCCCCCTCCCATATTTGTTCATCTTGAGACTGATATCTAACCATAAAACCCATGAAGATAGAAAAGCCTTTTTTTTCTTCAAACAAAACTTTTCTTTTAAAGTCACAATTTGAGTAGTCTCAAGGGTCTATTAAAGGCACTGAATATCTGAAGTGGTTTGACTTGCTTCCTAAATGAAAAAATGCCCACATGGATTATCAAGTTCCACTAATCATAGTTGACTTTCATAAAACAGTGATACCAGACAAAACATCACTGAAGCTTATTCATTGAAGTCTCTATTCCAACATCATAAGCATTGCATTGTCACCTTGTACCAACAGGCATCCAATTTACGTGGGCACATTTTTGCAGCGTGATTCTAATAAACACTGGGAATATTCATTTTGTACTTACTTGAGGGGTCTCGTATCCAGATGACAAAGTGGTTAGGGTTGCGAATGTACTGGACGATGCAACTCAGATGGTACTGCTGCCCTCTATGTCGGAAGTCAGGCTGAAGCCAGGGTAAATCCGTGGTACCGCTCAGGCCATTGCTAAAATGGATTAGCGGGCAGGCTGGCAAGCTGTTGAAGAACAAAAATTTATATATTTGTGTTTATGAAACTGTAAAGAGACATTTAAGCAGCAAGATGTAAAGAGTATCAAAATATGTAGAAATGAATTAATGACAAGAAAATTGAGACAAGGTCAAGGCATTATATGGTGTAGACTAAAATGCTGACCCGGTAAAATTTGTTTTCCAGATGGAAACATGTGGACCTAAAAGATATGATCATGAAAAATCATTACCTGGCAAAAAAGAAAAGAAAAAAAAAGCAGGTTGCTAATTTTTATTTTTTTTCTCCTCACACATGCGTAAATATTGTTTCATTTTGTCATTACTATCTGGTTGAATTGCTGTATCCATGTATTCTAAGTTCTGAAACAATGTATCTTAAAGGTAAAGACCAGTTTTGTAAACGCCCCCCTCTCAAAAAATGAAATGGAAGTTCTTATTACCAATCATGTGAAAGAATATGTTTTGACGAATAGGTGATGATATGGACGGACGGACGGACAACCAGAAAACATAATGCCTCCGGCTACTTCGTAACAGAGGCATAAAAATATAATTTATTGACAAATTGAAATCATGATTCGCTTTAAAATTGCAAATAAAACATGATTCAACACGGAAATAGAAATGTATTATGCTCTATATAAAGCACTTTCCATTATCATCAATTAAATGTGAAATGCTTTTTTCTTACCTGTGGTAGATAAGGCGACTGGTTTGCCCTGGAGCTTTGCATTGTGGGCATGGGTGATGCATGGTGAGATTCTGCATGCTGAAGTCATTGGAGGTAGAAGTCACAGACGCGATGACATTCCGATGACTGTAAAACAGAAGGTAGAATATAAAGACACACATTATTTTTCATCGTTATGAAATTTACACAATTTTTTTTCTTTTGTATTTGATTTTGACATTTGTGAAATAGTAAACAACTGATACAATACCAAAAGAGTAACAACAAACCGTGAAAGGCATTGTTTAACAATGTTAAATCTGAGATGCGTTGCCCTACGTGTTATCGCTGTCTGTGATGTGGTGAAATATTGAAGCCCTAAAAAAATTGCACTTCAAAATGATCATCAAGAGCCTCAAAAAATCTTTGAGTGATTGATTTTACAATACTCAAAGACTGTAGTGTCATAAAAACCTTTAAGAACATGAAAAATGAAATTTTGATCTCCGATCATAAATATCTTGATAATCAGACAGGCGATCGGCTTGTATAAGTCATGGGATTCCTGACTGACCTAAAGGTTTATTATTATGATTGCAGCAAGAGCTAAATCCCAGATTTGTTTCAGAATCTTGGGCAATGTTACCGAGTCACTTTAACTACTTACATTGTTACATTTGAACATCCACAGGAGAAGCAGTAGAATTCCCTCCTATACCGCAAGTTGAAGTGCTCTTCTGTGACACCATCCAACCGAAGGAGTGTTGGAAGGGCAGAGATCAGACTCTCCTCTTTGTTTTCTCTGCATCCAAGTTTTGGCTTTAGCATTTCAAAGAGTTCCTTTCGGAGAGTTTTAAGTGATTCATCGGCAGCTGCAAGTTTCCCAGTACTAGTATCTTGAAGGTGAGGGCTTTGTTTTGACGATGCGATATTAGGAGAGAGATGGTCTTTGTCTGGGGGGACAGAATCACCAAGCCCATCAGCTACATTTTGGGCACTTGTATCACACACATTTCTTTTAGGCAGCTTCTCATCTATTAAATCAAGGAAATTGTCTGAAAGGAGGTCTGCATGGTCCAGATTACCTGTATCTCCCGCTCCCAAGAGATCATTTCCCAGATATGCTGATAGCAGATCTACTTCAGAGGCATTGGTTGGTTGCTCCACTGGTGCAGTATTATTGCTTTTTGCTTGTTCACACATATTCTGTTTGGTTGCTTCAACATCAGCACTTGCCATATCCTGGGCCGAAACAAAACCATCACACAGCTTCTTCAAGGGGGACGTTGTGCCAAGTGCTTGATGACATCCTCGAAGGCTTCTGAACTGCACGAGCAGGAGCATGCACACATCAAGCCAACACATGTTGCTTTCGTTGCGCCACTGGACTATACCACTGGGAGGGAGTGGAGAGACTGTGGCGGACAAATGACCTTGGGGCTGTGACTGGCTGATGAGATTGTTTGGGGGGTTGGTGGGATCTAACTTTTGCAGACTGGTTGCTCGTCTCTTACGCCTCCTGCACTGGATGAAGTCCGCTGCTCTTCGTTCCACAACTAAATGTGAGCCAGGAGCGAGCGTAGGTAATGATGTACACTAAAAAGAGAATGAGAATTTAATTTGAAATTAATAGTAATATATTTGAATACTTTACAGCATAACGACTATGCCTTAACCAATCTGGGATACATCCGCATTATTTTGAGGCCCCTTTCAAGCACTTATGCAAACATCAAAGAGTGCTGTGAATATTCTAAATCTGAAATTTGAGTGCCACATGTAAATACAAATTTAATTGACTATGAGATCTTCAATCATCTTGTATTCAATACAAACCTAAACCATGGCTTGAAACTAGCAGGTGCCCAAAATTAAAGATTGGTCCCTCAAAACTTTAGAATTTTTCCAGCAAAATGGTATCGTCTGACAACAATTTGTATGGAATGCCTTCCAAACTTCCTTCCAACTCATATTCAAATGATCATTCAAATGTAGAACATTTAAACTTGAAATGTTATCACCTGACATTAAAGCCTGCCTGTACTAGTTTGGTCAGGGGGATTAGACCTCCCTGCAAGGTCACTGACAGGTGGTTATCTCATCAAATCAGCTCTCCATCAACAGAAGAAAAAGGGGATCATGGGGGACCAATACGCACCGATTAGCCTTGTTTGCTATATAGAGGGCGTAAGTAGCTTTAAGTAGTGCAGTGGGGCTTAAATGTCTATGGATTGGCCTCAAGCGTTCTTACCTGCTTGTCGTTGCACACAAGAACAGCAAGCTCATCGCTGATCTGCAGGTAGCTGACGGCATTCAGCTCGCCTCGCTTCATGCACTCCTTGCACCACTCTACCGCGTCCTCCCTTTTCGTCTCCTCCTCTAGCCCAGTGACGAGGCCATTCAGGGATGCAGGCGCCATGGCGACTGTCTTCCTACGCCCCCTACGCTGGTGGCATTTGACCACCTAATGAAATAAGAAGAGTAATCAAATAGGCAAGATTAAAAAACTGCTCTACAGGAATTTTGTTAATTGGTACAGAGATAGAAAGAAATTTTTGGTTTTGGAATCAAGACTTATTACCGGTACTTGTTTTTTCTAGGTGAGAATAAAATGAATGGATCAAATTAATGCAATCCTAATAATCTACATATTGATGTAGGATAATATTCAAAATGCCGCATTGAAATTGTAGAGTCCAAGATTTTACACAATCCTACTTTCGAAGTTAAGGGGACAAATTGTTTGAGAGGTTATGCCTTACCTTTCAATGCAAAAATCCTTATTTTTTTGTTTTTTTGTAAACAAACTAGACATGCCTAGAACAGGAGAGTCTTGTAAATCTTACAGCACTTTTATATGCTGCAGTGTTCAGACACTATACTGAGAAACTTCTGCTTGGAGCCAGAAGGGCGTTAACTGTATGTTATAGTGTATGAGGTAACGCCCGTCTGGCTTCAAACAGACTAGATAATACACAAGGGATGGTGTTATTTTTATCAAATGAATCAAATGAGGACTTTATCCATACCATACAAGCCCTTATCAACCAATCATTACAGTAGCTACTTACTTGGTCAGTGCTCTGCATTAATACTTTCAAAAACATTACAGCTAAATGTTAACACCCTGTTATTGATGAGTCTTTATCCACCGTCCTCATTCTGTTTTTCATTGATATGCATTTTCAATGTATTAAATGACAGAATTATCGGACTTGGGTAGTGATAATACGCAATAATCACATACATTTAAACAAACATTGCGCATGTAACGACTTGGCAAAATTAACCTGTTGTATGCCTACATGACATAATGACACCTTTATAATCATCAACACCAATGTTAATTCTACCCTGCATTTGCTTTGGTCAACTGAAAATGTATTGACCGTGAGACCAGCATTTGACGATGAACAGCATAGATTTGATACTATGTGTATGACCACCATTACAATAATACTTATAAATGACATACTAATACTTAAATAGACACATTTGTTACTTTGGAACAATCATACCGCATTCCTTGCGATCAGAGCTGCTTTTGACTTTGTGACACTAGATTTCAGTCACAAAGCTGCATGTTGCATTGCTCATTGTTAATGCATTGCTCAAATATGCCAACGACACCTTATACACTGTACATAACCATCTACCAACATCAATACATCCTTAATTGACCTTTGACCTTACCGCCTTTGGCAGGTTATACTTGATTTCAGCCATGCAGACTGATGTACAGACAGACGGACGAACGGACTGACTTTATGCAAGACCAACTTAATGGTCGGCAAACACACGGGACCAAAGGTGTGGGACCACACCAGACCTTAGGGCAGATAAGGAGACGGCTTCCTCTTCTTGCACTCTTTGCTCCACAGGCAATATAAATACAGCCAGAGGAGCTACATAATAAAAGAGAAAGTTTCAAAAATGATTAAGAGAAAAACTTACAACATGAGTCATAGTAAATTTACACATATATGTGAGACTTTAAGAATCATGTAATGTCATTTATGACATATATATCTTGCACACACCAGAAGACAAAAAAGTAAAAAAATAAATTCACAAAGTGCTAATGTGATTGAAAACAACATTATAACCATTACTGATCATTGAACCATTGATAGCTTTTAATCATTCACTCAAGAATATTTGTAAGCAACAGGCAGATTTTAGCCCCGGTAATTACCTGAAAATGCACGTTTAATAAAATGACCACAGCTTGTCATCTTTGATGACTGAGTATGCACAGTTGCACACACAGCTCAGGTAGATCTATGCGAGATTGGTCAATTGCCAAACTCTTTTGGTATAACCCAGCGATACCCTGTAACTGCCACTGTTTCTAGGATTAATCTGAAAAGCAGTTGAAGAAGTTACACACATAAATGAAGTCTACACACACCCACACAGAACAGCTCACATTTGCCATGTTTACACAAGGATCACATCCAACAGTCAAGTGAAATATGAAGGATTCGCACATGTACAAAAGATATCTGCCTATGATCTGTATGCTTATGCAGTTTTAGGCTACATAACTACATAAGCACAAGTTATGTAATAAATTATATTATCGACTAATAAATCTGGATATCCAAATTGAACAAAGTGTATTGATCTTACTTCAACATCCCAGTATTACTAAAACCCTCTTTTCTGCATCAACATTCTATTAACCTGAGCATGTGCATAATTCATACAGGGTGCTATTTTAGTCTATGCACAAAAGACCCCTAAACATGCAGGGGGCGACTGCTGTCAATCTTACAGCCCTGAGAATCGCAGAAAGGCAGCTTGTGGGAAAATGTGGAACACCGCAACTAGACTGATTGGCAACAAATGGAAACCTCTTCTTTTCAGGGTTAAGCACATTTCTGCCTATGTACTGTTCCTCACCGTTTATCTTGAGTATTGTGACAGTTGTGGAACTTACAACTTACCGAAATCAGCATACTGTACATGTGAGGTATTGTTGATAAACGAGCCTCCAAAAAAATTTTGGTCAATAATCTTATCTATTTTCAAGTATTTTTCCTCAAAATAGAGACATAAGCGTGCATGCGTGAAGTTAGCGACCATAATGACCATCATCATCAATTCATAATCACCATCAGCATCAGAATCAGTATACAGAAGGGTGAGGTGATCCTGTTGAAACTTCCGGTCGTTGCATTGAGTGGTGCTTCATTCTAATATATCTGAACTATTTTTGCTCACATGGCGGGTGGACGAACATATTAATTTTATGGAAGCATTTGGTGCAGTGGTTTGCCATGAAACCTGTGAGAAAGTGTATACTAAATGTCTCTATAAATTACTCCAAAAAATACTCCAAAAGAGATGAGAAAAAAGACACAAAACAGGCATGAGGCAAAATAAAATAAAAAATTAAATCATGGCGTTCAAGGCATTATTTTAACGATTGTGGAAGATTTAGATGGATTATGGTTAGGAATCTCTACGACAGAGTCACAGGTCCTAATGGTCTCAGTTGTGAACAAGCAAACAAGTGAACAAACACACACATGCGGTCCAAATACATGCATGTGCAGATTCTATGAACCATCACCTTGGGCTTGGTCTGAGCAGAGCTCACGCCTTCCTTCTTAGCTGATCAAAAAAATGGGGAGGGGGAAGGGTATTTTCAAACTGTAGATCTAAAGGCTTTCGTTCCCTTAGGGCTAGTGAAAAAATAAGCGCACATATAGGCCTATATTACTTACGACTGGGACTACTTTTCGCTCGGGGCGCCATTTCTAATCTTGGAGCTACAATGGAAACAATGTTTAAATAGGGTGTCTGAAGGATTTTTCAATTTTCAATTTGGGATTGTTTTTCACCATTTTAATTTGATATTTGAAT
>BEXV01000940.1:138501-153627 GCA_003118195.1 Hemicentrotus pulcherrimus
CCCCTCCCCCTCTCATCTGTCTCAGATAAGCTGTCATCACTGGTTGGCACTTCTTCAGTTCTTTGAAGCACAATTTTTTTTAGGGCTTCAATATTACACCATATCAGACACCCATAACATGAAGGGCCTTGCATCTCACAAATAATAGTAACAATGTCGTTTTTAGAAGAATATGTAAGATCATTACCTAGATCTAGGATAGAACCTTCTGGAATGTCATGTGTAAAAATTGGATGAATTATTTTTATAAACTACATATTAAGATCTACCGGTATTACAAAGATTACTTTCAAACCAAGATGACAGACAAATTGGAGTGTTGTTCTAATTTCCGAATGGTGAGTCATCACACCGATTAATGAGCTGGGAAACATTGCCAGGCATAGTGCCAGGTGGAGGGGCATAAATCGAAACTTTAACAAAAATTAAAAAAAAAAATATTAACAAAAAAATCAACAAAAAAAATCAACAAAAATTATTTTTAAAAAACCCAAAATAACTGGAAAACGAAACCGTCCAATTGAAAACGGAATCCGCCATGGGCGGTCGGATACCGGACCAGGGTTGGCATATTTCCCGCTTCGTAGGCTTATTTCCCGAACGCCGGGAAATAAGCAGTATTTCCAGGTATTTAATAATAATAATAATTACAGTGCTTATATAGCGCCTAACACTTACTTTGTCAGAAGTCTCTAAGCGCTCTACAATAATGCAGCATAATTACCCTGGCTTTAGCAGTGCAGCTGTTACGCGCGCTGCGTTTCGAGGAATAAATTCCTACCAGGTACCCATTTATTTCACCTGGGTGGAGTGTGGCAAATGTAGATCAATGTCTTGCCAAAGGACATTTGCCGCTTTTTACCGGTATTTACCACTTTTTACCAGGAAATACCGGGAAATACCGGGAAATACTGGGAAATATATTTTTCCACTCACTTGTTTATAGGGATTGTCCAATTTTGAACATAATAACAATGGTGGTGAGTATGGTTGCTCTGGTGTGTACTATTTTTGTTGGTGTGTGTGTGTGTGTTTGTTTGTGTGTTTGTCCATGTCTATTATCATGAAATGCTGGAGAGAAAAAATACAGAAAAAAGATCCCAAATATACACCTTATCTAGATATGATGTTCTTCATTAAATGGAACAAAAACTTCACACTAAGTTACTTTATTGTAAAGTTTAAGATATTTGAATAAAATCAGTGAAAATTTGAACAAAATCGGGCAAGGAATAACAAAGTTAAAGCTTTTTGAAATGACTAGTCACTAGAGGGCGATATTCAATTTGATGACATCATTTGATGACATCTTTGTGGACAACTCTCCATGTCTTGTGTACATCAAATTTCACAATTCTTTAGTTTTCTTTGTATTTATTTGTGTTCTTGATCCGACTTATTAACATGTGAAGTAGAATATCATTTTGCATTCTATACCTTGCTTTCAGGGGAGTAGATTATCTTAATCACAAGAAAGAAGGAAAAACATGAATTTTGATGTACAAAAGGCATAGAGAGTTGTCCACAAATGATTTCATCAAATTAAATATCGCCCTCTAGTGACTGGTCATTTCAAAAAGCTTCAACTTCCCGATTTTGTAAAAGTAACTTAGTATGAAGGTTTTGGTTCCCTTTATTAAGTCAGTTGCTAATTACCATATTCATAAATACATATTAATTAGCTTATAAACAAAATGCAATGTGCTTGGGTGTGTACAAGTATGCCGTGTGGATTTTATGAATCTATTTGTGTGTTTCTACTATGAGTGTTGTGCTGCTAATTATTTCAGAACAATATTTTTAGTTGTTGAGGCTAAATACAAGTGAAATTATTAATAAATAGAAAATAAAAATCATGTTTCCCGTTTTTTACATATTTACCAGACGCCCATCTTATATACCGGTATTTACCGCCGGTAATTACCGCCACCCGTATTTACCGCCCAACCCTGTACCGGACAGTTAAACGTTTGACTACAGCACTAACTTTAGGATTTGTGATTTAATGTTTATATTCAGCTTTTTAAAATTTATGTATAATTTGTATTATCACTTCTTTACATTTGCATTTCGCATCCCAGAATATTACGTACCGAACTCGTCTATATTTTTTTCAAAATGATAGTGAAACTAATCATACATTACGTGGCCCATGGAATAGCAACAAACTGACTTGTGATCCATACAGCAATTAAAAAGATATGACAGGTTCGGAGCAGTGACAACTCATTGTCGCGGAAGTTGTCGCTCATCTTGGCAAAGACGGCTTTGTGAAACACTTAGCTGACAAGTTGCGTGACTGTGGCGAGATGTCGTTGATCTTGTAGTTATGACGGTTTTGAGAAACGCCCCCCAGTTGTCACTAAAACTAAGTACCGATTTTGAGTGAACTCAGTTTTGTAAAGTGGTGTTTGAAATTTTGAGAATCAATACAACAATACAACAAGATTATAGAGGTCGTCTCAACAGTTTTTAATACACAAAGAGTATACTAATAGCAATGCTGCTATGTGTGCTTTTAAGTTTTAGGGCCCTTCAATTTCTGTATGTTTTCTGATCATCTGCTGATCATCAGCTGATACATGTACTAATTGGGAGTTAAATTTTCATAAAAAAAAAATACAAAATGTAAAATGTTAAAGAAATTGAAATGTGAAATTGCTGAGGCATAATTTAATATCAAAGTCTGTATTGAAATATTCCTCTTGCTCTATGTAGTTTTTTTATGCCTCCGCCACCGAAGGTGGTGCCGGAGGCATCATGTTTTCGGGTTGTCCATCCGTAGGTCCGTCCGTATGTCCGTCCCGTTTGACCCTTATCAAGAACCATTTAAGATTTGAACTTAAGACTTGGGAATAGTATTTATCACCATAGGAAGACGATCTGATTAGATTTTGGAGTACGTAGGTCAAAGGTCACAGGTCACAGAGGTCAACTTATGAAATTCCTTGTATTGAGTTTGTTAGCGCGATATCTCAAGAACCATTTGAGATTTAAACTTCAAACTTAGGGATAGTATGTATCACCATAGGAAGACGATCTGATTAGATTTTGGAGCACGTAGGTCAAAGGTCAAGGGTCACAGAGGTCAACTTATGAAATTCCATACATTGAGATTGTTATCATGATGTCTCAAGAACCACTGGAGATTTAAACTTCAAACTTAGTGATAGTGTGTATCACTATAGGAAAACAATCTGATTACATTTTGGAGCACGTAGGTCAAAGGTCAAGGGTCATAGAGGTTAACTTATGAAATTCCATACATTGAGATTGTTATGATATCTCAAGAACCACTGGAGATGTAAAAACTTCAAACTTAAGGATAGTATGTATCACCATAGGAAGACGATCTGATTAGATTTTGGAGCACGTAGGTCAAAGGTCAAGGGTCACAGAGGTCAACTTATGAAATTCCATACATTGAGATTGTTATAATATCGCAAGAACCACTGGAGATTTAAATTTCAAACTTAATGATAGTGTGTATCACCATAGGAAGACAATCTGATTAGATTTTGGAGCACGTAGGTCAAAGGTCAAAAGTCACAGGGCTCATTATGTATGCACAAATAGCTTGTGATCGCATTATCATGAGAACCAATATATAGATTGCCATCAAACTCATGACATGTATATGTATCTTGCAGAGCCAATGAACTGATTAGATTTTAGGGTCATCAGGTCAAAGGTCATGGGGCTCATTATGTATGCCTATAAATAGCTTGTGAGTGCATTATCATTAAAAAACCAACAGATGGATTACAATCAACTTGAATTTTAAAAATTGCTCTATGGCGGAGGCATCATTTTCGACTGCGCGCAGTCAAAATTTCATCTAGTTTAATTCTCATTTTCTCTTAGAATCACCAAAGTTCCGACCAGGAACGCGAGCTCTCATGGAGATCAGAAAATACCAAAAGAGTACTAGTCTACTGCTCAGGAAGCTGCCCTTTGCTCGAGTGGTAAGTAGAGATCAGTTTTGAAATACATGTATTAGGACCATTACATAACATATTGAAACTTTGTTTTTGGATTTGCTGTACTTCAAGCTGGATTTTAATTACTGTGATTTCTATGTTTTTGATTGTTTTTACCAGAGTTCTTTTTAGTAATCCAGAGTCCTTTTTTTGTTTAGCTTTCCAGAGCTAAGTTGCTCTCGATCTGCTCCCATGAACATTTTTTTTCCCCACCAATTATGACGATTCCATTGAAAGGTGACCCGTTCAAAATAAATCTTAACCTATTTAGGACAGACCTTTAGAAATGGTATGATAAGAATTTTGTTTGCGTATTACATGCCCAAAGACATTTTTGCAGGTTGCTTTTGCGAATGATCCGTAGGCTATTTCTACTGACAATGTACCGGTACATGTACCTACACACTCTCTTCCTGCACTGTTAAGCTAGAAGACACATAAGTTGGTTTTGCACACTTCAAGCATGCATTACCTGTTGACGCCCCTGCAAGACTTTGCCTATGTACTGCCCGTATACATACACAGTACAGATACATCATACAATAAAAAAGTGGAGTTACGCATGTGCACCACTAAAGCTTGATACAGAAAATTCCATTATAAAGTGATGGCAATATTTCTGTATTGCCAAAGTTATGAAAAAAAAGCCTTGACAAGTAGTAGTGATACCAGACAAAATTGTTAATTGTCAATGTCCTGTCAAGAGATTCATATATTTCACATGAAATATGTGAAAATGAAAGTTGTCTTTACATGACATTTCATACAAAAAGTCAATACCTGCATTTGTAAGTGTGCCCCAATTCCCCATGCTGCCTGGAGGAAAGAAAAATGATTTCAGACCATGATGAATGGTCAAGATTTATTTGAGCAAACTTAAGAACAATATGAAATGTATTCAATACTTGAAAACTGTGTATCAAATGAATCGCACAAGTTAAGGTACATTAAAAATTGGCTTTATGGGGTCTAATAGAACCTGTTCATGGCCAGTTCTTAATTTGGAACTTGAGCTCTAAAGGCCCACTACACTACTTACAGCTAATTGCGCCCTCTATATAGCAAACAATGCCCAATTGATGCCTGTTGGTCCTCCATGATCCCCTATTCCCCTTTTTCTTACGTTAATTGAGAGCTGATTTTATGATATAACCACCCGTCAGTGACTGACCTCGCAGGGAGGTCTAATCCCCCTGGCCAAACTAGTGCAGATAGGCTTTAAAGCTTGCAGCATAAAAACAGTTCCTCCTGTCATTTGAATATATCTTTTAGAATAATAGATTAAACAGTAAGTACATCCTGTTTTTCATCCTTTTATTGCAGGTAAGGGAAATTTGTCTTATCTTAAACCCATCATCAGAACATCGCTGGCAAGCTGCAGCTATTATGGCATTACAAGAGGTAAGTGCATAGTGCTTTGTCAGGCAAGCGATTCAGTGATCCAACACATGGACATTGAAACTTGATCTGGGCTCAAATAAGGAGTCAGAAATAAAGGAGTAGAATTGTCATTTGGTTAAGTTGGATTTAAGGTCAGAGTCAGATAAGTCCGGTGATTGAATTATCCAAGTATTATGAATTGAAAGTAGGACAATTGTTGCAGGAGCATATATCATTGAACCAAAAATTTGACCTCTTTAAAGTTTGGCATTGAAGTATTTAAAGGAGTTATGAACTCTTTAAGGGTTACTATTTACTGTCCAAACAATCCAAAGAAAAATCCAACCTTAGTTTCAAATTGCTCTGAAAGAAACCAGAAAAAATAGAGAAGCAGATTGCTGAAAGTTTGAACGAAATCACTTCCAGATAGCATCTTTGCAGTTCAATTGCATGGCCAGAACTCTACTTTTTTCTTTAACTTTAGTAGCGGTAGGATTGTAGGGGGAAAGATCCCCTCTCTGCCTCTCGCACCCAAAACACTATATCTCTATCGTCTAATCCTGTTTCACAGGCAGCAGAGGCATTCCTCGTCCATCTCTTTGAAGACTCCAACCTGTGTGCCATCCATGCCAAGCGAGTCACTGTGATGCCCAAGGACATGCAACTAGCCCGACGGATACGCGGGAGAACGGACGGCCTCGGGTAGAAGGATCCTTACTCATATTGCATTTTAATGATTCTAGTACATATATGTTATTCACAGACAGTGATCCTCTTTTATTCCTCGGTTATTCCTCCAAATCGATCCCATGCCGACCAATAACTGTCATTTTGAGTTATGGACTTATATATATTCTGTTGGGAGCCAGAAGGGCATTGAGTGGTTTCATTTAAAACCGAGTTACTGCCCTTGTGGCTCCAAACAGACACTGATTGGTCTATTATTAGTCTTATTATTGTGACTTCTAGTATCACTCAATTATTAAAAGGAGAAGTTATTTTTTCAGAAATGCATGAAATTTCCACATTTTGAAATTGTAAGTGGAAATGTTTAGAGAGGATCTCCTTTTCCATCTGGTGTCGACATTTAATTACTCACATATGTCACTCAAGAAATTCACCATTTATAAACAATGTTTTGAATCTCTGCTTCATTAAGATATACAAATATAAGTTATTAAATTCCTATACGGTAGATCTGTTATTTTCTTGTTTATATATATTTCAGAAAGTTTCATAAAAATTGATACTTTCCTATTGGTATATATACAATTTTCATGCCAGAGTTAATGATTTGTATTACCTTCTCATGAATTCGCTTTCATTTAAAAGATGATCGCTGTCTGTATTGTAGATATAAGTGTATATTTTAGTGGTTTGTAAATACAATTCTTTATAAACTTTGAATATTGAGATATTTTTATGCATCTCTGTTGTTCCTTCACCATTATGTGTTTATAGTGATAGTATTTTAACCTTGTCTGAGTTAAGTAGTGTGAAGAAAATAAAGATAAAAAACATAAAACCCTGCCAATTTAGACTTGGGTTCTGTGCGCACCATTCTATGCGAGTGCGTAGGTGTCTACTCAATGAGACGTGTTACAGTTCACTGGGCGGGTATTTGAACTGCAATAGAATAGAATAAATGTTTGAAACTCAGTTTGACTACAGTAACACAGAACCCTTTGCATCAAGGGTCTAACATGTTTTGGTGATCCATACTCTTTAATTGGACTTGAATGTGAAAATTTATTATTTTTGTCACTTGTCGATGATCATTGTAAATCCATGGTTTTAGCACATGTATGATATCTTGACACAATCATATCTAATGTAGTCATGAACTAGAAGTTGTATATGTGATCAAAAGTTTAATTGCAAAATTCAAAGAAGTTGTTTCATCCCTCTGTTTTTTTGTCTTGAAGTTTCACATACTTTTTATCTTCCCGTTTTTAAACAAGTGAGACCAATTTTATATGTATATTTCTCTAAACATTGATTGAAAAAAAAAATATATTTGATGTTCCAAAAACAGTATTTTCTAATTGTACATGTAGCAGCAATTGATGCATGTTAATGGAATCGTTTTTGAATTGTAAATACTTTGTAATTAGTGAATGAAGCATTCTATCTATCTTTAGAAATTAGGAGTCTCAAGTTTTGTAACATGTTTCAAAATTTTATGGAGAAGTTGAGAGGGTAAACAAAATGTGCAAGTCTTTTGTCACGCGTAACTGCAATGCATTTACACATTTACCACCCCATATCCGAACATCCCTTAAAGGTACTCCCTTTTGCAGCCAACCTCAAATGCTGTAGAACTTTGCAGGAATTATGAATATGTCATGTATGTCCTATCTGTGATATTTAAACGTTAGCAGTGTCCTCATATGCAGATTATGCAAGGAAACCCGTTTACTTGCTAGACTTCACTGCCAGACACTATTGAGTGACTGACTGGCTTTTTTTCTTCTTTGGTAATAACATACATGAAAAGAGTTGTAAAGGGTACATGAGCATTTGTCTACATCAATAACCCACTTCTTGTGATGGCCAAGATTAAACTGATTGAATCTTTGCGCAGCAGAAAATGTATGACCATTTGGTACATTTATCTGAAAATCAAGACTATTACTTTTGGGCTCTATAGCCCTAAAGTTGATTTGACAAGTATTTTCCCACTTGAGGACATTTTCAAGCCCCACCTTTCTTAGGGAAGTTCAAAATTAGTATTATCTTTCAAATGCAGTTGGAATTTAACTTTTTCATTTTTTTGGCCTGCAAATGGGACATAGTACCTTTAATGCATGTTTAACTGTATTTTGTTATAAAAATAATAAGATAAGAATGAGCATGGTAAATGTGTGCAGGTACATGTATTTCAAACAAGATCTACCTACCGGTACTAGACTAGTAGCTCAAGCTGTATGGTATACATGTATATTTCTTTCCATTGCAACAAAAGTGCCCATTATAAATTGGTACACATTGACTTAATTTTGCACAATTAGTATGGAAAGACTAAGGGAAAGCTATCAATCTTTCATTAAATCTTTGAAAGCTGACTAGGCTTTCAATGGTTCATGGTTCCAGTCCCAACTGCAGTACCAACATCGTTTGGCGTTGCATCAGTCTGCATTTGCTAGTCTCAACCCAGGTTTAGTAGATGGGTAACAAGTAGGAAGTACAGTCTGTACTTGCTTGAATGCTTTCAGTCCCTCGAGGCAGCTAGGCTAAATTGTAGTACAGTATAGAAAGACCACATTTTTCATTTTCCCCTCGAAACATGTACTAAAAAGACCACTTTTCTCGTCTCCCTCAGGTGGACTTTAAAGAAAGATATCACTGTACCTGTAAATGCCTTGGGCATCCCCTGTGATGGATATACAGTATGCCCAGTACTGTATGTAATTTTTTCTGTATTATTGTTTCAAAGGATTGTATAAAAGAAACTCTAGTTTAAATGCTAGTATGGTAACTCAAGTTGTTATTATAATGGCTGCAAAGGACAACATTCTGGGTTTACGACAACAGAAGAGCATATAGTAGTATGTACTCTCATTTTGTGTGTTTAATGCATGCAAGACTCAATGATCATTGAATGATTATAACTGCTGTTCGTTTGAATTCTGTAAAATTTACTAAAGTCTCAGGAGATGTACCATTTTTTGAAAGATAATTCTCCCATGCCCTTTTATGACTGAACACAGCGTATACCATTCTTCAATAATATACCGGTATTTGTAGATACATTTGTTGAAATTCAAAGTAGGCAATTTCTTGTACATTCTTCCAGTACTGAAAAAGCCTTGCCAATAAAATTGTGTTTCGTTTTGATAAACGAGTTTACCACTTTCCTTATTATTAACAGATACATGTAGAGGGTCGTATTTGTAAATGTTGATGTGAAGTAGACAGATTAGATCCTGTTCATACATGGCACAGTGAAAGACCTTAAAGAATGCTGCAGCAAAATGTTGTGTGCCAAAATAATGGCGAGAGGCAATGCGTTGGAGGGTAAAACAACCACATCAACAACACCAAAACTCAAGCTTATCTTTAAACCTTTTGTTAATAGTACTTATTATGTCCCTTTTGCAGCCAACATCAAATTTTGTAGAACTTTGCAGGAATTATGAATATGTCACGTATGTCATATCTCACACCCACAAGCACACCCACACACATTCACGGTCTGAATGGAGAACTCGTAAATACCCATTGTTATTAATTATTTCCCATATCAGACATCTGAGCAGTGGTTTTACAAAATCATATTACACTCGTTTGTAATCCGATAAGGGCTAATCGGGGTATATGAGACCATATTTACCTTTCATGAAAAAACCTATGGACTTTACGTGTTAAAAAAGCATGAAATATAAGTCCACATTCACCTCGTCGTATTTTGTCATTTTTATTGCGCATCTATTAGGCGTACCAGAACCTGCGCACTCTATTGTGACGTAATAATCACACCATATGGGGTACACCGTTTGCAGTGTATCGACAATTTTGTCAAGCAGCTGGATGCACAGTGCTGGTTTGACAAAGTTTGTTCAATTCTATGAGATTGCTCTAGTATTTGCTCTAGATGTCTGATTTAGATAATAATAACAAAATCGACTGGAGTAACTTTCAGGGGATACCACAAAATATTTCCCTCACAAGACCCATATTGCCCTCGTCTTTGACTCGGGGCAATATGAGTCTAGTTTGGGAAATATGTGGTATCTCCCTCAGGCCAGTCCATATTATATAAGTATTCAAGGACATATGTTTGTTTAGAAATATAAACATACAGAGAACATCTAGAAATTGGCTGCATAGCCGAAGACTACTATTTCTGTGCAAATAATGTTTGGTACTGTAGACAAGTGCATGCATAGTAAACACACACACACACGCACACCAACAGAAAAACCCAACAGCTCCTGTATATTGTAAACTTCACATAAACAATATCTGCTTAATTCATCAGGGAAAAACTATATAATTATAATAAATCTGGATTTATACAGTGCTTAATACTAAATCCGTCTCTATAAGTCACGCACATAGCTTCGCACAACCTCCACTCCCTGGGGATTATCCCTACCATATGGTCAATGTGAGGGCATATTTCAATCACTTTTCTGATCAACAACTCATCAGAGGCATGCTACATACATGTAATTTAGAATTTAAGCCATTTTATTTTCTGAATTGCCTTCAGTTACTGGAACCAAAGATTAGTCTTTGTCAGGTACCTTTGTTTTTACCCCTAAAGCCTGAATAAGAATAAGAAATAACAGCTTACCATGTAACATTACTAATTTCATTTGTCATTTTATTCTCTTTGCAGCTAATTATACAATACAAAAAAGATTGATGATCATCTTTGACACATTTTAAAATCTTCCAACAATGTCCTATATGAGGGTAGCTATAACATGAATACATATCAGAGGTGAATTACAATTTCATATATGACACAGAAGTAAAAATGACACAATTGTCCATGTGGAACAACTATCATATGGGAGCGGAATGAAGAGGATTGTACAGCACAATTCGTTAGCTTCCAGCAAGAAGGCCGATACTGATATTGGCAATTATATACATAGCTCTTATGGCCTTCTTGCAGGTAGACAATGACATGCTCTGGTGACCATTATCTATGGTCAGTTTAAAACACTAACCAGGTCTGCACATCATAACTGGACCTTACACTGAACACATAGCTGCATTACTATCCTGGCTGTGTATTAAAAAATGTTCAAATCTATTGATTCTCAACATTTCACACACCACTGTACAAAACTCAACCGATTTCACTCAAAAACGGTACTTTAGTGACAATTGATGACACCTAAATAGCAGTAAAATACAACTTTATCAACTTACCGATGTTAGAAAAAATAATGTGATCAGCCACATCGTATTCGTTGTGAGCAGTTGTGTGCGATGTGTGTATTGACTATTCATGTGTGCAATTGCTGCCTCTTAGCACGTAGTACAGCGCTAGAGGTCAATACGTATTAGCATTGACTCGTTATGCTTTGCTAGAGTGAGCTTAACCATGGTCCTGAACTTAACCGTATAACCAGTCATAACCCTTGACCTTATCTTTGGCAACATAAAACCTTTAGCCTGAGGATAGCCTGAGGATTCAACAAATAAAGACATTCTTGTGCTGAAAATAAGCAAGTCCATGTATCCCACAAATCATGACCGAATCTCATAATGCAAATCAACCATACTGTAGAACCCTGCCATAGTTCTGATGTGCGAGTTTAAGACAACATCAGTCTTGTGATGTTCATACCAAGAACAAAATAAAGCTAGTAATGTAGCATCAGCATGTGTACATTAACCATAATATATGTTTCAATACATAAACCAACCAAGTATAATGAATACAAAATTATGCAACCAAATGGCGATAATCTAGTAATGTTTATCAAAATTTTCAGAAAAAACAACTTCTCTCTACTTTTTGTTAAGCCACAAAAGACTGTCTTATCATTCAATCTTTGTTTTACTTGAACATTCTTGGCAAATACAAGACATTTGGTAGAGTTGGTAGAGTTCCTATGATATTGAATTGTGCCTAGTGCTCTTTCCTTCGTAATTAGAAGCATATTGTACATTACCTTTGATCCAAGTGTTACTTTCTAAAGGGTGGTAAAATCAATTTTTCAGATGATACAAATACCAATCTAAAGTAGTGACAGGTACCTGTATATAAAACATTTTCATAAATGAATATCTCAGATTTGAGTTCAGAAAAAGAACATATGTACCAAGATCTTAACTACAACATTTCAAATCATTTGTTTACATAACACATACACCTTTTTTGTTCTATACATTGCCGATCACATCTATGATTTTAGTATAAATTGGGAGTGTTTCGCAAAGACTAAGATCAAATGAGTTAGACTTGAACTATGACAGGCTGTTCCTTTCACTAGTTCCTTTTAACCATTCCTGACATTGGTTTCTCAAGGGACGTACAAATCTACATTTTTTGATAGTTCATTATTGAAGGAAAAATATTATCTAAAGATAATTATTGAGAGACCAATGGTGAGAGCAACCAGTGGCATGAGCGGCCTACCATAGTAAAGTCCAACTTAAAGTTGATCTTAGTATTTGTGAAACACTCCCCTGGTCTGAAAATAGATGGAACTTCGACTGCGCGCAGTCGAAAATGATGCCTCCGCCAAAGAGCAATTTTACGAACCAAAACAGAAACAATTTTTAATTGTAATCCATTGATTGTAATCCATCTTTGGGTTTTAATGATAATGCATGCACAAGCTATTTATAGGCATACATAATAAGCCACATGACCTTTGACCTGATGACCCGTAAATCTAATCAGTTCATTGGCTGTGTAAGATACATACATGACTTAAGTTTGGCAAGAATCCATCAATCGGTTCTTGAGATAACGCGATCACGAGCCATTTTTGCAAACATATGAGCCTGTGACCTTTGATCTAGTGACCCCAAAATCTAATCAGTTCATTGGCTCTGCAAGATACATACATGACCTGATTTTTGGCAGGAATCCATCAATCCGTTGTTGAGATAACGCGATCATGAGCCATTTTTGCATACATAATGAGCCCTGGGACCTTTGACCTTGTGACCCCAAAATCTTATAAGTTCATTGGCCCTGTGAGATACATACATTACCCAAGTTTGGCGGGAATCCATCGATCGGTTCTTGAGATAAAGCGATCACGAGCCATTTTTGCATACATAATGATCCCTAGGACCTTTGACCTTTGACCTTGTGACCCCAAAATCTTATCAGTTCATTGGCCCTGTGAGATACATACATTAGCCAAGTTTGGCGGGAATCCATCAATCGGTTCTTGAGATCACGCGATTATGAGCCATTTTTGCATACATAATGAGCCCTGTAAACTTTGACCTTGGATCTTGTGACCTCAAAATCTAATCAGTTCATTGGCCCTGTGAGATACATACATGACCCAAGTTCGGCGAGAACCCATCAATCGGTTCTTGAGATAACGCGATCACAAGAACGGGACGTACGGACGGACGGACAACCCAAAAACATAATGCCTCCGGCTACTTTGTAGCGGAGGCATAAAAAGAAGCTTTCAGCATTTCTGTGAAGATACATAAGCTTCATAATCAAATTGTTTTTTTTGTAGAAAGATGAAAATTATGGAAGAGAAAATTAGTACTGAAATCCTTAAGACTGTTTGCTTTAAGACCGTTGGCTAAGAAAGGATTTTCACTCCTGCAGAGACTTGCGATGTTCCTGCAAATATGGTAATACGGTCGTAACAAAAACATATCACAATTCACGAAGGTGCACTTGAGTAGAATGACTGATTAAGGATCCAAACTGCACTGGTTCAGAATTAAGCATTTGGAGGGAGTGTCATGCCACCACGCTCATTCTCCCACCGTCTCCACCAGCTTGTAGCGGGAGACTCTCACCACCACGCCCTAAAAAAAAATCTCCCGCCAGACGTGTAAAATGAACCAGCATACTCGCATCATATGGATTTCTTTTTGCTCAATGGGAAGGGGGGGGGGGTGATCANAAAAATTGCATACGATCTCCTTCGAAGCAGTCCCCCTAAGTTGACAGACCTGATTTACAGTATCATCATGCTTAGACCCAAGTTTTGGAATGATTTGCAAGATTTGTATCATACCATCATAGATTTCTCCAGGCAGATTGTCATAGTCCCAGTGTCCAAGCGACTGACCAATTGATTGAGCAAACGTCCGCAATGATTTGCATTTGTAGGCCAAGTGACTGACCAATCAATTGGGCGAAAGTCCGCAATGATTATCATTTGTAGGCCAAGTGACTGACCAATCGATTGGGCGAACGTCCGCAATGATTAGCATTTGTAGGCCAAGTGACTGACCAATTGATTGAGCAAACGTCTGCAATGATTTGCATTTGTAGGCCAAGTGACTGACCAATCGATTGGGCGAATGTCCGCAATGATTAGCATTTGTAGGCTATCACCAAAGATCACACTTCTCCCGGCAAGATATCAAAGTCACATACTATCCCATAGTGGTCGCTCGGGAACCGTCGACAGCCTGGCAATCTCTCCTTGCCAATAAGTTTGAAGGAACTTATGCTTAAGTTTGTAGAGTGTCCTGCTGCAGGTCGTAGGAAGAGGCGATCAAAGCGGATTTTAGGTTTGAAGCTTCCCGATTGCCAGTCCAGATTGTCGTTGGTCGTGGTGTCCCAGGTGAACTTCGTCTTTTGGTCGGCTCCGCAAGCTTCCCATAAGTCCATTATTCCACTGGGTAGGCCACGCATGCTTGCAACCTTGGCAAGTCACAAGATAACCATAATTAGAAATGCATAAATACCACACATTGTAACTATTAAAACAAGAAACTTGTTTATTCTTAAAATCCTTTCCCTCTTTGGATACCCTCTTCTAAAAGATCAATCTGGTCAAGAGATCAAAAATTTCTTATTATAAAACCTAATGTTTGAGTCAACATCACATAACATACTAGAATGATGAAATGCAATTGTAAGACACAAGTGCTCCACGGTCAATTAGCGCTTACTTATAGTTTCAAACCTAGACCAAGCATGAACCACAAACCTATATTTCTGATAAAAAGAAGCATTGGAATATGGATGCTTCCACTTCTAGACCCCCCCAAAAGTTCTCAGTATCCATGAAATCATTTAAACCCTTGCAAATAGTATTGATGGGATATAGTTTTTCTGGGCATTGAAATGGGGGGGGGGGGGGGG
>BEXV01000941.1:76738-89838 GCA_003118195.1 Hemicentrotus pulcherrimus
CCTCTACACTGGTGTATCCAATACAACCACCACCTCCAATATCCCTATATATGCACTGACCTGCTGTCCGAGCACAATCTATGTCTCTCATGAACCAGGAGCCATCCTCCAAACATTTCCAAAGAACCATAGTCTCCGACACGGGTCTATTATCATCACAGTATACCGCAATGGTTTCGGTGGGTTTGAAAAGGGTTTTAGCCGTGTTGAAGATAGCCCCTGAAGGTGGGCTGGGCAAAGGACACATTTGTCCTAGAAAAGAAAAGACAGGAGAGAAATATTGAAATAGTTTGAAGTTGACATAAAACAGTAGGACTGAATGAATACCCTTTTTTTCTTCCAAAATGGCTTTGCTTTTACATTTTATTTGATTGCATAGTAGCTAGTTGAACATTTCAAATGAAAACTTTTCTATGGATCATGAGGTACTTTACCTCCATTGTTGTTATTGTCATCTTAACCATAATCAACAATATTCTCATTATCATCCGTGTAAACGTGGGCAAAACTTTTAATAAATTGTGTGTGTTCTACAAAATATCAAAATTGTCATTTATGTACAGTATGTCAAATTACAACTTCTCATTTCCCAATTATGACCAACAATGATGCCTCTCACATTCCTGGCAGGTCTTTCGCACCACAATGTTGAGCTTGCCTACCTTTGCGTGTAAGACTTACGTAATACAACCTGGGAAAACAGCATATTTGTCAACTTACTATCTACCACTTGAGGAGGGAGACAGGTTATAGGTGGTCCTTCCCAAAATCCTCCGGGCCCACAGACGAGGGTGATAGATGCTGAACCATCGATGCAGCTGATATCCAGCCCCTCCCCTTGCGCGTAGTTCACCTTCGTCACGCTGATGTAGGACCAGCGAGATATGTGAGGAAGATCGCACTTCAAGTCTGTTAAAGGATAATTATCAGTTATGGTACTTACAGGTGTATATCTGGGAATTTATTAATTATATCTATATACATTGTATTTGTTATCTACATCTGTAATGTGCTATCTACATTCTGTGAATGTATTATCTACTGGTATTTAGCCTGTTTCCTTGGTGCTAGTTTACCTTGCTCACACAGAAGTAGATATCAAGTCTCTTCAAAGATGAGAAACAAATGTCATTTTACATATTACAGTCAAACCTGGTTAAGTGGCCACCTGTCTACAAAGATCAATTTTTTTTTCCTTGAAAATGGTTTCTCATTGAAACATGTACCAAAGGGAACCTGCCTACAAAGACCACTTTTTGTGTTTCCATTGGGCGGTCACTAGAAAGACACGTTTGACTGTATTTGTAGTAATTTGGAGGAAATATTTGCTTTCACAGAGAGGAAATGCATGGAAATGGGTTGGACCCCACACGATATACTCACTGAAGATGAACTTCTGTTTAAGCGGGACTTCATAACTTGTACATTGCACCCTCTATATAGCAAACAATACCTGAGCGAAACCCGTTGATCCCCCATGATCCCCTTTTTTGTATGTTAATTGGGAGCTGATTGGATGAAATAACCACCTGTCAGTGACTACAAAGGGAGGTCTAATCCCTCCTGGCAAAACTAGTGCAGATAGGTTTTAAGACAGAAAAATCTACTGAATGCTATACTGACCCACTTCCCAGCATTCAACGCCTGCGTCCTCTGCATGTGTGCAATCGTGAGTCGGGCTGTGAGGGCACTCAAACAGCGATGTCTCATTGCCAAGGCAACCGACCTCGTCCAGGTAGATGGTGCTGTAGGTCTGCCGCATTCCTGACGTGTCGATGATCCTGCGGGCAGCGCCAAAGCCCAGCATCCGACAGACGACCTTGGCATCTTGGATGTCCCAATTGTCGTCACATACGGTGCCCCACCCCCCTCTGTACACCTCCACGCGACCGTTGTAAGGGCTGCTTCCACTAACCAGACGAACTGACATAGAGTGGATGAATAGTGATATATCAGGTTTATTCAGTATTTCCTCATAGATACTTATTATGAGGCTCCTCTCCAATAATTGCAGTCAGCTGAAAAACTCAGGATTTCTTTATTTCTCAGCATTTTACATCAGTAATGCAAAGCATTTTGTTGCTGTTTAATAGCAATTCCCAAACAGTTATAATAAATTGTGCTGGTCATTTTAAAGTAAAACGTCTACAAAAACTTCATACTATATATCAGGTGACATTTAGCATAGTAGTACAAAATGCACTAGTAGGCATATAATTTAGTTATTAATGTAGGCGGATAATTCTTTAAATACTTTTTCTCTATACATTTAGGTGGGAGGTCAATAGTCTTTTCAGGAAGTGACTACCGGTAATCTTAATCTTACTGCTAATATTCACAAATGGCTACTCCCAGATTTGAACAATAAAACTCACTTGGAGGCGAGCAGATGATGCCGGCGTCGTTCTTATGGCTGCAGTTGTGGACCTCCACCCCACTGCTAGGGCAAAGGGCTATGTTAGCCTCCAAGCCTGTACATCCAACATTGTCCAGGTAGATTGGACCCGTCCCGGTCCCGTAGCGTGACGTCCCCTGGATGGCCGAAGTCGCTGTGGCGTAGCCCAGCTGCCGACAGATCACGTTGGCATCCGTCTTGTCCCAGCTGTTGGAGCAGATCGTACCCCAGGTGCCACCCAGGCCGATCTCCACACGACCTTCGTAGGGGTTAGCCCCGCCCACCAGCCTGATCTCAGTCCCCTCCTCTGTATAGTAAACCATATTTGATTTGAGATGTCACTTGGTTCTGTTCATTTTCAGTAGATATCTTCAAGGTGTTAAATTATTTTAACATCTTTAAGATGTTAAATTATTTCAAAAAGACACAATAACTTACAAAACATACAAACACACATTAAGAAAAGCAGGGGTAAATCCATCAACAAATATTCCTTGTATGTTTTTTCAGGAATTTATAGGATAGATTTAAAATCAACAAATAATACTTCAATTTCACTTGAGGTGTTACATGTTTCCTCTTAATGGGAAAATGGTGCACTGCAAGAAATTTGCAACCCTCTTCAATGAAGGAGATGTACATTGCAGCTACCTGGTTTTTCAGCACTTTAGGATAGATTGATTTTACTTGAGGTATTGCACAGTACCATTTATTACCAGAAAATTGGCACTGTAATCGATACAAAAGATTAACATTGCAGACAAGGTAGAGTGCCGAAGTCTAGATCAGAGGCAATGTGGTTAAGTAGATACATCACCGGACTATGGATCACATGGTTCGGGGTTCGAGTCCAGCCAAAGGCACCAATGTCCTTTGGCATGACAATGATCTACACTTGCCACTCTCCACCCAGGTTTAGTAAATGGGTTTCTGGTAGGAATTTATACCTTGAATCCTTGAGTATCCTTGATAAGACCTACCTGGTAAAGAGCACACCGCTCCTGCATAACCAGAAGTGCAGTTATCGATAGCCTCCATGAAGCAGATTCCAAGGGATCTCTCGTAGCCCCCGCACGACGGCCGATGGTAGTACAGTCCTTCAGGCTCCCCAAACATATATCCGGTGGGCGCCTGGCCAACTAGGCCGAGCTTCAGCTGGCTGCAGACAACCCGGGCGTTGGAAAGGGACCAGCCGTCCCCACAGAAGCCCTTCCATTGGTTGTTGATGAGGATCTCGACACGCCCTTTGTAGATGTTGCTGCCGCCCACCAGCCTCACTGTCAATGTATTGAAAGGGAAAACAGAAAATTCAGGCACGCTGCTCGTTGTTGTTGATATTGGTTTGCCCGTCTGCACTAGTTTGGCCGAAGGGGATTAGACCTCCCTGTAAGGTCACTGACAGGTGGTTATCTCATCAAATTGGTTCTTAATTTACATGTGAAAAAGGTGATCATGGGGGACCAACAGGCACCAATTAGGCATTTTTGCTTTATAGAGGGCGCAAGTAGCTATAAGTAGTGCAGTGGGGCATTAAAGGCGCTTGTCATTCAATGTTGGCTATTTATGCCTTTATTTCAAACTAAATGGAATTTAGATTTTGTGCGCAGTCAAAAATGATGCCTCCGCCATAAAGCAATTTTACAAACCAAAACGGAAGCAATTTTTAAAATTCAAGTTTGATTGTAATCCATCTGTTGGTTTTAATGATAATGCATTCACAAGCTATTTATAGTCATACATAATGAGCCCCATGACCTTTGACCTGATGACCCTAAAATCTAATCAGTTAATTCATGACGAAAACTTGTCGTTTAAAATTGAAACCCCCATTTGACTTTCACCACTACTACTTGTACTAGAGCTGAGATTGTGATAAGCCCTAAGTAAACACTAGCCCTGTAATCCACCCCCACCAAGACCTTGATGAGGTGATAGAGAGAGAGAGAGATAAGCATAATAGAGGGGGAAAGGAAGGGAGAAGTGAGAGACACATGCAGGGATTAGCAGCCAGAGTTAAAATTGTTGTTATATCGTCAATTATGGGTCATTTTGCTTCGATCAAACTTTTATTTTGGTCTTCATCTAACTTATTAGTGACTTTTGGACATGATGATATCTTAAAACAAGTAAAATGATTATTTCCTACTTCTCATTTCCTTTCAGGCAGAGCCCCAGTGGGAGTTTGTTTACACTTGTATTACGTAAGATGATGAAGAGTCCAGCTGCAATCCAATATCTTAATCTCTCACTCGGAGCCTCAAGGCTCTGTCCGAGTTTTTAACGAGAGATCAGAATGCGGGGTCGTAGTGCCCCATCAGATCGCATTGACTTGTATTGAAAAACTCTCTCAATGTTTTAACGAGAGAAACAAATATGGGGTAAAGAAACCCCACCAGATTGCATTGACCCTGTATTGAAGGGTGGGGTATAGTTTTAACGAGAGCTTTTCGTAATGTGGCTCTGCAAGATACATATATAAATGCCTTGAGTTTGATAGTAATCTGTCTATTGGTTCTCATGAAAATGCGACCGCAAGCTTTTCGTGTATACATAATAAGCCTGTGACCTCGTGACCCCAACATTTAATCAGTGTGTTGGCTCTGCAAGATACATGACCCAAGTTTGGCAGGAATCCATCGATCCGTTCTTGAGATACTGCGATCACGAGCTATTTTTGTATACATAATGAGCCCTGTGACCTTTGACCTTAGACCTCGTGACCCAAAAATCTAATCAGTTCATTGGCTCTGTTAAGATACATACATGACCCAAGTTTGGCAGAAATCCATCGACCAGTTCTTGAGATAACGCCATCACAAGATATTTTTGTATACATAATGAGCCCAGTGACCTATGACCTTCGACCTTTTGACCCCAAAATCTAATCAGTTCATCGGCTCTGTTAGATACATACATGATTAAAGTTTGGAGGGAATCTATCAATAGGTTCTTGAGTTAACGCAATCACGAGAACGGGATGTACGGACGGACGGACAACTCAAAAACATAATGCCTTCATCTACTTTGTAGCGGAGGCGTAAAAACATGTCGGCTAGGTTACCTTCTGGAGTGCAGCTGGCTCCTGCGTCCTCACGATGGGTGCAGGTGACCTCTGAAGTGGACCTTGGGCAATCCAGGATGTCTGTCTCATTACCAGNTTGTTGTTGATATTGGTTTGCCCGTCTGCACTAGTATGGCCAGAGGGGATTAGACTTCCCTGCAAGGTCACTGGCAGGTGGTTACATGTATATCTTATCAAATCAATTCTCCATTTACATAAGAAAAAAGGGATCATGGGGGACCAACAGGCACCAATTAGGCATTGTTTGCTTTAAAGAGGGCCCAAGTAGCTATAAGTAGTGCAGTGGGGCTTTAAAGCTAAAGACCAGTTATATTCTTGCAATTGCATAGTGAAAGAAACGTTGTGAAATCGATCAGAAAAGGTTGATCATCTAGCATAGATGTACTGCAAGGTTATGGAATCATCAAAATTATAAGAAATTTGGCCAAGTCTTCATAAAGTTAGAAGCACTGTACACAGAAAGATGTATATGGGACTACACACACGTGCCCGACACATGCATTTGTATCTCTTAACAGTATATAGATATACTAATTTACCACGTATATCAATTAGTAGGCGGTTTCCTGACGTTATTCTTTCACATGATTGGTAATAAGAGCTTCCATTTCATTTTTTGAAATTGGGGCGTTTCCAATACTGGTCTTTACCTTTAAAGATGCTTGTCATTCAATGTTGACTATTTATGCCTTTATTTCAAAAAATTAAAATATCTATCTTTGTATTTTAAATCTTGTTCACCAGTCCTTCTCATGACTTTTCTCACTAAAGAATACCTCTCTCAGTTTCTTCTCTATCCCCTTTCAAACCCAACAGTCCTTTGCAAGACTACCCCCATGGTGAAACCGCAAAGTTATGAATTACCCTATATAAATACTGTATTTAAAATATCATATATTAAACTACCTTCCTGTCAGATAGGGTTTTTCATAATCATTCCCATTGACGAACCATCACATACACTTAGCAACGAAAAAACAAGACAAATGCGACAGCATGATTTTACTTCTTTAGAGTCTTTGTGCTTTAACATTTCTCTTCAATTTTGTGATTTTGTAACGCCATCATGGTTATTCCTGTTTTTAGCACTCCTTAATAATCAATATTCTAACATCATTATAAAAAAACAAGTCGGCTAGGTTACCTTCTGGAGTGCAGCTGGCTCCAGCATCCTCACGATGGGTGCAGGTGACCTCTGAAGTGGACCTTGGGCAATCCAGGATGTCTGTCTCATTACCAGTACATTGGACGTCATCAAGATGTATCGGACCAAAACCCCGCCCAAACTGGGCATAACGTGGTGCATCCGTAGCCCCTATGTAGCCGAGTTGGCGACAAAAGACATCAGCATCAGAGGTGTCCCATAGGTCATCACAGATCGTACCCCAACTGTTGTCCATGAATACCTCGGTACGCCCCTTGAAAGGGGTAGCACCGCCTACTAAACGCACATGCTGCTCTGGTGCAGCTGAAATAGATGACAAATAAATTCAATTGACATAACATCTCTGAGAAACAACAGGACGTTATCCAAATAAAAATAACTTTAATTCTTATACCAAAATTCCTTTTCTATGAAATCTTTAAGAAATCCGTTGTGTCCCATCATAGAAGCACATATATACATACTTCTGTACTACATTACATATACATGTATATACCCTGATCCAACATTAACAGCACACTAAACCTAACACTACACCCTAAACCTAGACCAGTCCTTTGAGGAAAAAAAAAACCTGAGCAAATGTGGGCCGTGCACTGCATCCTCATCTAAACATGTGCACTTACTTCTTTGAGTGCACATCACACTAACATCCCGAGAGTGGTCACAGGATGGGTCATTTCCCATGGTCAAGAGGGCAGCACACTCAAACAGGTAAGCGTTATGGGCGCCGCAGTCCACTCCAGTCAGGTGGACAGGGCCGACGCCGGGTCCGAAACGGGCCCCTCCCAGGTTGGCGGAGGAGTTGTACATCATGCCGAAGCCCAAGTGGCTGCAAATTGTGTGGCCGTCATTGATGTCCCACCCCTCCTCGCAGATAGTGCCCCATTGTCCCCCTATCATGATCTCAACGCGCCCTTCCTGAGGGTGGGAGCCGTTGACCAGGCGAACTAGAGAAATCAATAACACACTTTCAATAATAACAATGACAATGATGAATATAATGACAATTATATAAGTGAAATAAATTTAAATTTATTGATTATATGCCTACAAGACTTTAGAGTGTTATGCCATCTTACTTTGACTGGTCCTATCAGTATAGGTTGTGGCATATCATGTGGCATCATCTATACTTCAATGGATACATGAAAAGGGTATGTTCACATATGGCGCATTCAATTTCCTCTTTATTTTCTATGTAAATGATATGGATTAGTTAAAGTAAGGTACTGCATGCAATAAAGCCCCTCCAATTACAAGTATACATGGGCATGTGAGTGTGGGTGTGTGTGTGTGGGAGTGTGTGGGAGTGTGTGTGGGTAAGCAGGGCCAATTTTCCCTAAGACTTGATATCAATAGCAAGTTTCAATGATCCGATATAGGCCATACGTGTAAGCTACTGTAATGGCTGCAGTTGATTGGCTATAAGAGCAACTTTGGTATAGAAATGCAGCACTTGTAAATTAACTGTTATTGGAAACAGTTTTTATGAAACCGGGCCCAGCTACACAAACATGAACTGCACGCTACTTGTGTGTCATTTATATCACTGCTTTTTAAGAGCCGTTTCAACATGTGGAAAAGTCTTGACAGCTAAGGTCTACCTTCTGGCATGCAGATGACACCGGCATCCTCGGAATGTCCGCAATTGTGGCTTCCGACTCCACGGTTGCTGCATTCCAGGAGGGTTTCTTCGTTTCCAGTACATCCTACATCATCCAGAAGAATGCTGCCGGTCCCACGTCCAAACTGAGCAGAAGAAACATAGTCGACGGCATTGCTATAGCCCAGCTGCCTGCAGACCACCTGTGTAAAAAAAGGAAGTTTTCTTGTCTATTTAAGCTCTAAATAAATGTTGTAATCTCCATGCATATGTATGTTGTATTTAAAGAGAAGGTTGACTTCGGATAAAGGTTGAAATTAACGGCATTCTTTTTTTATTTTTTTTTCATTTTTGTAAAACTCTGAATATGCTTTATATTAGTTATAAGTTTAACAGTCATGAATGTATGATGAGTGTCATGTTACTATAAATTCCTTAAGATTACAGAAAACTGGGGGTGTTTCACAAAGACTGAGATCAACTTTAAATTGGACTTAACTATGGCAGGCCATTCATGCCACTAGTTGCTTTCACCATTGGTCTCTCAAGGGAAGTCACAAATCTACAGAATTCACATTTTGTTATACTTTATTATTGAAGGAAAAAACATTATCTAAAGAACATAATTTCTAAGCTTTTCTCCAACTAATTTTCCATCTGGTTCAAGACTTTTTAAGGGCATAAATCGCCTGTGATAATTCAAGTCCAACTTAAAGTTGATTTTAGTCTTTGTGAAACACCCCCCTGGAAAATGGTCCTAGACTGACTGACCTGTGCATCATTCAGGTCCCATCCATCATCACACACCGTTCCCCACTGATTGTTATGATGAACCTCCACCCGACCTTTAAAAGGACTGTCGGTTCCAACCAGTCGAATGTTTGCCATCGTGTTCACTGTTGAAACAAATGAAGAAAAAACAGAGTTGCAGACATGAAGTGAAGGTTGCTGAAGGTCTGGGAAATGTCCATGTGCAATGTGAATTCCGCTCATTGTAATATTAAAAATGGCAACAGAAATAAGCAAATTATAATTTCTAAAGACTATTAAAAAAAATTTAAAAACATGCATGGACATGCATGAACATGAACATTTCAAAAAACAAAATGCCACCAGTACAACACTGCAATTGCATTTGTAAAAGATCATTTTATCTACATTTCAGACATGAACTCTTGCCTTAAGATGTCCTCAACATTGTTCACTATTCCAGAACTCAAGAATAATTCTGTTTAATGAAATGGGCAAGGAAAATTTCCTTTTAAATCATAAATAAAAGCAAAATATGGTTGCTTTTTAAAAAAAGACCATTGGCAATAAAAGGAAATATTCTTTTTGAATCGTAAATAAAGTGAAAAATTGTTGCTTTTTATAACGGACCATGTACAATAAAACCATACCACTGAATCCACAAACGACCCCAGCATCCTCTATGTGATCACAATTATGGACACTCAGTCCTCCGTGACTGCACTCGAAGAGGGTCTCCTCAGAACCAACGCAATTTAGGTTATCCAGATAGATGGGTGTGGTGCTGGAAGCGGTCCCAAAGCGACCTCCGGCCTCCGTGGCAGCGTTAAATCCCAGCGCCCTGCAGACCACACCCGCATCGTTGAGATCCCACGAGTCATCACAGACCGTCCCCCACCTGCCTTCGGTGTAGACCTCGACCCTGCCCTCACTGGGGACGCTCCCGTCCACAAGGCGAACCCAGGTGCCGGCAGACGGACCTATTTTCAATTCAATTCAATCAAATTATTTCGCAATATAAAAATCAAAGTATACAAAGTAACAGTTTATTTTAACTATTTACAAAGACTATATGCTAGGCTTTCCATGAAGGTTGCAAAAACCTGTGAAGTTGGATTGCACATTACAGAATGAATAACAAACAAAAAGAAACACAAAATATTATATGATGACACAGAGGTACATGTACATGTACATGTATACATGTACGTCACATATCGTCGGCCTTATGCCAAAAGGGCCTTAACCCGATTTTTGGGGTTATTGAGTTNCCCTCACTGGGGACGCTCCCGTCCACAAGGCGAACCCAGGTGCCGGCAGACGGACCTATTTTCAATTCAATTCAATCAAATTATTTCGCAATATAAAAATCAAAGTATACAAAGTAACAGTATATTTTAACTATTTACAAAGACTATATGCTAGGCTTTCCATGAAGGTTGCAAAAACCTGTGAAGTTGGATAGCACATTACAGAATGAATAACAAACAAAAAGAAACACAAAATATTATATGATGACACAGAGGTACATGTACATGTATACGTCACATATAAGAAAAATGTCTCTAATAAATCACTGCCTTTGTCACCTCACAGCTATACTGTCATAGTGACTCAACAATAAAACTTTGCATTACTTTTGTATAACCACTACATGTAATTACTAAATGAAAAATTTATAAAATGTGTAGTTTCTAATAAAAATCTTATTTTCATTTAATGAGGTAAACAAAATCGAGGCATCATAAAATGAGAGAAGCATAGAGTCAATCGCATTTCACAGTTCACCAACAGAGGCTTGGTAAATAGGGACTACAGGCAAACAAGGGGGCCTAGGGCAGCCTCTCTCCCCTGATCCTTTTTAAAGTTGAGATATATTCAGGGAACAATTTCCTTTCCTCATATAGAGGGGTTCAGTGACACTAAGACGTAACTCCATATTTGTCAAAAATAATTATTTGATATCAAAATGTTCAGAAAAATGAGTTGGGCTTTCTGGGAAACACAAAGACTTTAACTCCCCCAACACCCCATTGAAATCGATGGCTTGTGAAACATAGACTTAACTCCTTAAGGCCCAAGTGCTCGGTGACACATAAACCACTTTTTCTCAACATGGCCAAAAACCAGGAGATACATCCTTGTGTCACTGACCCCTCAATATGTACCTTCTTCTGAGCACACTGCTCCTGCATCTTCAGAATGTCCGCAGTTGTGAACCTTGATGCCGTTGTTCAAGCACTGGAGCAACGAGGGCTCCGTGCCCACACAGCGCACATTGTCCAGGATGATTGAACCTGTGCCCTGCGGGTAGACACTTCCACTGTGGGCCGTCAGTGCGTCGGTGTAACCAAGCTCCCTGCACACCACCTGAAAGAATGGTTCAAATTTAATATTTCATAAATTTGCAAAACATTATTGTTATATTCTCAATTAGTTCAACATAGTGGTTAGCCAGCAACAGTTTTTCCTTCTCTGCTGTGAGCAGTGAGGCCCATGATTTAAGTAACAGGGCAGAAATATTTTGTTTTTATATTTAAGAGTAAGGATGAATATCAAATTTTGATAAATTACATCTTTTTTTCAGACACAATTCTCAAATTTGCATATTCATTAATTTGTTGGTTCTGCAAGTATTGTTTTACAAAAAAAGCAGAATCAGTATTCACAAATCTAAATCAGCAAGAATAGACTGAAATAATTGAAAATCTGCCTTGAAACTCTCGAAAAATTGCTCTCAGGAATAATGGTACAAATATTGTTGCATTATTCTCTATCCCTACATTTCAACTATGAAGTTTAAATGAAGTAACTATTAATGTCATCAGAAGAAATACGTGAGAAAATAAACAATGTTTCTTAATGCAAGTCATGCTGACAATTGATCTCTGAATGCCGGCAGAAACGGAGCAAATTTCTCTATTGTACAATGCCTATTTTTTGTTTACATATTGTTGCCAATTTGAGCTGAATCAAAAGATCTTCCGGGATCATGCACTTCTTCTGATGAGTTTTTTTCATTTGAGCTGAATCAATGAACCCTCAAGAATCTAATACCCTCACAAGTCTGAATGATTCACCTAGTTATCAACCTTTTACATGACATACCACTGGCACGTACTGCATCTTCTCTTCCCCATTCATTGAAAAACAAATTTGGAAATGATACTGTTGCCACGTACTTGGAGCTAAATCATTAAGCCCTTCACAAGTCTCATTAGTTGACAAAGCTGCTGACCTGAAAAACCCTTGCATCCTTTATTCCCCACTGGTCATCAAAGAAATTTTGAAAATTTAACTGTTGCCAATTTGAGCTGAATCATCATGTCCCTCTGAAACTGAATATTCTAATAATTGGTTCAAAAAGTTATCTTTTCATTCTTTTATTCCCATTTGTCTTCACAAGAAATATCCATTCATTGTCACACGAATTAACTGTTCATCATTGAACATTTCATCATTTTGAAAATAGTATTGTTGCCAATTTGATCCGATCATCATCATCATGCTCTTCAGTAATTGGATGTTTCTACACATCTCCAGATTGCAGAGTTACCAAAAAGTTGATGTAACATACCCTTGCATCGTCTATTCCCCATTCATCGTCACAGACAGTCCCCCATTCTCCATCCCACAACACCTCCACACGACCTTCCAGGGGGCCACCCCCATCGACTAGCCGAACGTTGACCTGGGGTGATGAAGTGGCGGGGACTAAAGAGAGAAAACAGAACATTTCAGAAGTCATAAATGTAGTGCTTTGTGACAGAAAATATCAAAACTTATCAATCTGCAGACATTAGCTGAATAAATGTGAAATTTATGCCTGATAATGCCCCCCCCCTGTAAAAAATGGTCCTAGAAAATTTCCATGAATTTGCTGCACTATACATAAAGGTAAAGCCCTGTAGTGGTAAAATAGCAGTTCAAGGGTTTGGGTGCAAAATATCCATTCAATATTGTTTAAAATATTGCCTGCAGAGGCTAAGATGGCAATACTTCAACTTAAATTCGCAAAAAACAGAAATATATGCCCAAATGTTCAATGTTGAAGTAAATTCAATATATATATATATATATATATATATATATATATATATAT
>BEXV01000941.1:97240-114577 GCA_003118195.1 Hemicentrotus pulcherrimus
ATGCTGAAAGTCAAACGTCTCTTCCTCATATTTCAAATCTTTTGATTCTGTCTTTATTTTACCTCGTTCTTCTTGACAAAATGCCTTTCATTCCTTTTAATTCTACTCTTCATTTATAATAAAGAACCCTACTTACTGTGAATAAAGAAGTAAGAATATGCTCTACATAATACATGCTTCCCACGAAGTGCAGGTTCAATTCCAGAATGTAACACCGCTTTAACCATTACCATAAATGGCTTACTCCTCAAAATATTTTGAAATTTGATTTATGAATACTAGAGCAGAATAGAACAATTAAATTAAATTGTTATGCATACATGTACATGTAACATACATGTACTTCTTGAATAACATTTGGTCTTTAAAATCCAAAGTAATGCAAGAACTTTATCCAACATAGGAAAAAACTTAAGCAAGGTGGATTCAATCTATACAGCTATCATTCAAAACAGAATAAATGAACAGCTCATCATCATTGTAAGAAACATCACTAATTTTGAAGTAAGAATGTCCATTGCCCTAGAAATGCAATGTTTAAAAGGGGATTTGATTTGTCAACTCACCCGAGTCTGACGGTTCACTGCACCTGACACCTGCATCCTCTCCATGATTGCAGTTGTGCTGGGTTGCACGGTCGCACATTTCTAGACGGTCCTCGTCTCCTGTACAGGCTAGGTTGTCAAAATGGATACTTCCTGATCCTGCCCCAAAGTGAGCTGAAGAGTAAGCGGAGAGGGCTGGCCCAAAACCCAGCTGTTTGCAGACCACTCCGGCTTCGGTCATGTCCCACATGTCATCACAAACAGTTCCCCAGAGGCTGTTGTGGAAGACCTCCACGCGCCCCTCGTACATGTTTTCCCCGTTCCGGAGACGCAGATCGCCTGCTTCTGGTAGTTCTCCTGGCATTCATGAGAGGTAAAGGATTGCTTTATACAAAAAAAAACTTTATAGATGATACATATTATGTACATAAATTTACATAACCAGTAATACACATTGACGTCAGTGCTTTTAAGAAAATCAGCTTACATTTTTCCCCTCGAAATAGGACGGTTTTTCTTTTCATGGTGTCACAGTAGGTATCAGATAGGACTATATTGGGTGTCAACATGAAAGTTGGAACTGACTCTTTATGCTTGCATAATTGTGTTTCATTGCTTTCAACTGTCTACCTAATCGTTGATTAACATTTTAAAATTATGTCATGCCAGTTTCTCTCGAAAAGCAAGTCTATTCTGATTCACATCATGAAAACAGAACACATGACATTTGTTTCTAATTGCTCCAACGTATGCTTACCGGCTGAGGTGGTATTGAAGGAGCACCTCACCCCAGCATCTTCTGAATGACCACAGTTGTGGATGGTTACTCCACTATGGGTGCACTGCATCAGCATCTCTTCGGTCCCTTCACAAGCCACATTGTCCAGCATGATGGCTCCAGTGCCACGCCCAAACTGGGCCAAAGGGGTCGCATCCATGGCGGGGCCAAAGCCAAGCTGCCGGCAGACGACCTGGAGGTCAAGATGTCCATGCAAACGGTAGGTTAATTAACCCTATATACCCGGGGCTATTTTGAAACTGCATAGCCCATGGGGGGGGGCTTCTAAGGCCCCCCCCCCCCATGATCTCAGCCGTGAAAAGACCGATCGCCGCGAAAATTTGCATACATGTGAAGTGTATAGAGTACTATGGTAATTTCAATTTTTTAATAAATTCACTCATTTGCATATTTATGGTAATTTATGCAAATAAGGTCATACATTTCACATTTTTGCCCATAAATCAGACATTATTCATATTGAAGCATTCTTTTTCACTACATATATTTGTTAGACCATTTGGGATGATATTATAACACAAAAAATTGAAAAACAAGGGAAACGCTCTAGGCGATCTCGCCTGCATAACGCAATTAAATATGATAAACCAGAACGTCAATGACGTAGCGCTCATCCACATCTCGCAACAACAAATATAGTAAATTTTATGTCGTACACTTTTGAACTGGTCAAAAAATAAAAAATTTAATGCCCTGGAAGGGACATAATTTCATTTCATTTGCATAAAGTACCATAAATAATCAATGGAGTAAAATCTTAAAATTCTGTGTGGAAGTTTAAGTGTTCCAAATTTAGCTCTACCAGATAAGGCAATTAATCAAAATTGGTCAAAAAATGAGGGAGAAGAAGCAATTTTTGTTATTTTTGGAATAAATTTGCATAAATTACCATATTTAATTAATGGAGAACAATTTCAAAATTTGGTGTAGAATTTTAGTGTAATAAAGTTAGATCAGATAAAGAAAACCAAATCAAAATCGGTCGAGAAATGAAGGAGTAGAAGCATTATTTGTGATTTCGAATAAATTTCCATAAATTAGCATAGATAAAGAATTTCACAATTTCTGTGTGGAATTTTTAAATCCCCCTCCTAGCCCTATCATACGAAACAATCAGAATCAAAATCGGTTGAAAAATAACGAAGAAGAAGCATTTTGAAAATCTTGATGTTGATGCTACAAAAAAATCCAACTTTGTTGACCTGAAATGACCTTTGACCATGACTTTGCGCCCTGAAAATTCTAGTCACATGATTGGGGATACTTAATAACCCTATAGTCCAAGTTTCATTGACTAAAAACTTATACTTTGAAAATTATATCAAAAATTCAAAAACTTAAACTTAGGTTAAGTTTGCGATGATGATGCCACAACATAGTCCAAGTCTGTTGACCTGAAATGACCTTTGACCTTGACTTAGTGACCTGAAATGACTAGCACATCAATGATGTGGTGTCATCCGGAATCCAGCAAAGAAATTCACGCAATTTGTACTTTGCTCAGAGTATACATGTACATTGCAATTTGTGAGATTTTTGTTAAATTTGCATAAATTAGCATAAATAATTTTCTAGACAAAATTTTAAAATTCTATGTAGTAGTAAGTTCAATGAATCTTGTGAAAGTCTTTCAGATGGGAAAAAAAAAATCAAAATCGGACAATAAATGATGAAGAAGAAGCAATTTATTTTTATTTTTGAATAAATATCGCATAAATTAGCATATTTAATTTTGTAGGCAAAATTTCATAATTCTGTGTAGAAGTTTAATGAACCTTATGAAAGTCCTTCAGATGTAACAAAAAAAATCAAAATCGGTCAATAAATGAGGAAGGAGATGCATTTTTTGTGATTTTTGAGAAATGCACATGAATTAGCATATTTAATGAGTTTCAAAATTCTGTGTAGAAGTTTCAAATCCCCCACCTAGTGCTACCATATAAAGCAAACGGAATTAAAATCGGGTAAGAAATGGCGAAGAAGGAGCATTTTGAAATGTTGGACGGACGACAGACGAAGGACAGAAGGACGGACAGACAGACGGACGGACAGACAACCCAAAAACATTAATGCCTCCGGCACCGCCTTCAGTGACAGAGGCATAACAAACAATCCCAGCATTCTATGGTATGAATTAACCATACTACTGAATGTTTGATTTGGTTTTGATTTTATTTTATTTTATTGTTTCACATTCAACAAAACAGTTTACATACATATATATATATATTATAAAAGGTCAGCAAGATAATGACAAAACAGCGATGGCAGTAAATCAGTAACATGAAATACGAGGAACCTATTAAAAATCAGTGCTTGTATAACATAGGTTCCCAAACAATATACCAATGATTGTATACAAACTTACAATGCAATGAAGAGTATGATGATATCAAAGAAAGACATAAAACTCTGTGCAAGGAACCAATGTCAGATTTGGTGTTCCATGCAAGTCTCTATACTTATGCATAGGGGCGCATGATCACATTGTCTATCGGTACTCATAAGTCTCTCTTAATATGTGAATTAAAATTATAACTAAACATTCAATAAAGCTTTATAGAAGTTAAATTTGGAGCTCATGTCTTGAATTTAGTATAGCAACTTGAAACCCCCGACATACCTGTACGGAACAAAATATGTTTTGTGATTGGTACACTTTACAAAAAATGTGGCTATTTGACTGAGCGTTTACCTGGCAAGCTTTACAGATGGAAGCATTTCCTGGGGCAGGGGTTAGCATGGCTTAATGCAGAATGGAACATAGTGACATATTTAAAGATCATATTTTTGGATTACCGGTAATCATTAAGAAAGCACTAAGAAAGCATTTACCTGGGCATCCTGGATATCCCACATGTCATCACAGACTGTCCCCCAAGCATCATCAAAGTATATCTCTACCCTTCCCTCGTAACTGTTTTCCCCCTGGACCAAGCGGACCTCTCCATCAGTAGCATTCCCTGGGGCAGAGGTGGGCATTGCTATAATCAGAATGACACATAAAGATTTATTCATTTAAAAGGCAAGCTTTACAGATGGGAGCATTTCCTGGGACAGAGGTGGGCATTGCTATCATCAGAATGACACATAAAGAGTTATTCATTTAAAAGGCATGCTTTACAGATGGGAGCATTTCCTGGGGCAGAGGTGGGCATTGCTATAATCAGAATGACACATAAAGAGTTATTCATTTAAAAGGCAAGCTTTACAGATGGGAGCATTTCCTGGGGCAGAGGTTAACAGGGCTCAATGCAGAATGGCAAAGAGTGACATATTTTAAAGATTATATTTTAGGATTATTCATTTAGAAAGCACACCTTATAGATAATGGGATTTCCTGGTGCAACTGTTGGCAAGGCTAATTTCATACAGAAACAGAAGAGTCAAGTTTTATAACTTTGGGTTAAGGCCACTCCATGCCTTCCAACCATCATTATCTGCATTTGCAAATGATCATATGAACTGTACAGTAATATCAAAATTGTCATGAGCCATACTGCTAATCATAGTAATAATATACATTCTAAAGGTAGCCCGCCGACTAACACACTGTAGCAGACTGCATTCTCAAAAAGAAAATGCACTTTGTGCTCTTTCTATTCATATAACTATTCTGGACATCAATCCATATTTCGGGGGTTATATAGGCATTTTAAAAATTGCTATAGCACTAAGGGATGAAATAGTAGGTAAGTTCTAGGTAATTGGTCATTTACAGTCCCACATGTTAACAAGAATGACGAAATTACAAAAGATGAGCACCACAAGTGCCATTTTCCTTGCTATATGGCCTGATCAAGGCTCTATTGGGGGTATTAACTTGATAGAATCATCTGACATAGTAAAAATGCTGAAATTGTGGGTAGCACATGGGACAAAATATCTTGGAATTGCCCAATTAACATTGGAAGAAAGACTAAAGATTAAAGACCTGGATCTGTGCAGACAACACCAGCGTCCTCAGAGTGGCCACAGTTGTGAGTTCCAACACCAGCGTGACGGCACTGAAATAAGGAAGACTCTGTGCCGTCACATACAAGGTTGTCCAGGTAGATGGGTCCAGACCCCGCCCCAAAGTTAGCCCCCTGGGGGGCGCGAATGGCAGGGCCAAACCCTAACTGCCGGCAGATGATGTTACCCTCCAGGGTGTCCCATAGGTCATCGCAAACTGTACCCCATTCTCCATTCAGGAAAATTTCCACTCTGCCCTCAAAAGGAAACTGCCCCCCAACCAACCGTACGTCACCGGAGGTGCTTGCGTTTGCGTTCGTTGCCATCGTTAGTGTAGGAATGGTGGTGGTATTGCCTGTGCAGAATATAGGAAAGATTTTGAATGTCATTTATATCAAGTAAGAGTACTTAGGGTCATGGTTTAATAAAGAATTCAAGTGCATTCAATTGCCCAACTCTATCAAACTAAAAATAAGAGTTCAAAACTAGATATACATGTAGCAGACCTGCCAACCTCTGGAGTTCAAGAACTGTATTTTTTATTCCCAAGAGTTGTATTTTGTTGACAAAAGTTTTATTCATAAAAATAAACATGGACTGTTACGCAGATCAATGAATCTTACAGTTCCTACATACAGGAAGAATTTTTTTTTTTATCATTGGTTGAATATGCATGATTTTGTCACAAGACGACTGGTGAGTTCGATGAACAAATGAACATCTCTAAATTGCCGATGTGAGATGCTTGTAAGATAATTTACAGGGCAGAATGCGCATTTTGCAATTGAAAATGGCACACACACACACAGACATTAACATTTTGTTTAAATTATGTTAAAAAATCATTTTTTTTTTTACATAATTTTTTTAAATCATATTTTATTGAGGAAATTTGCTTCTTAAAAGCGTATGAAATACAACTAAATCGTGCTGGTTGGAAGGTCTGATGTAGTACACCATGATTGAATATTTCCTGAATGAATTCATTATGCATATGGCTCAGGGAGATGGTGACCTAGAATCCCTACTTTGGTTGACATGTATTACATTGCCAGTCACGTCGTTTCTACATCAACACCTTAGGTCTTTATGCCTACAGTTCTATCCTATTTTGATTTGCAAATGAAATTACTGGTAACATTATCTTTAAAAGGAGGCATCAGAAACCTAACACAAAATTAACCTAGAGGGATGCATTTAACTCCTGCGTCCTCCGAGTGTCCACAATTATGAACGCCGAAACCGCCATGTTGACAGTTGAAGACGGTCACCTCGATTCCTCCACATTGGACATTGTCTAAAATGATGGGGCCGGTGCCTAGTCCATAAGCTGCCCGAACCTTGGCCTCGAGGGCGCCGCTAAAACCGAGTTCGTGACAGACCACCTCGGCATCAGACAGATCCCAGCTGTCATCACAGATGGTTCCCCAGCTACCCTGCCAGAAGATCTCAACCCGTCCTTCGTACTCGGTTGTGCCACCCACCAGACGCACGCTCTCCTCCGACTCTGGAAAACAAAAACACAACAAATTTCAGGATTATCAAAATATTCTGCACACCTGGGCCCTGTCTTACAAAGAACTACAATTGATCCAAATTAATCGCAAGTCCTCCAATAAATCACAAGTTGGCAGTCATCCTATCTCTTATGTACATAGTTGCGATTGATATCAATTGAAATAACTTGCGATTAATATCAACTCTTTGTAAGACAGGGCCCAGCTCTCAATAATGTGGCCTTCATAGTCAACAAGGATGTAACTGTACCCACTACAATATCCTAGGTACTGCACCGAGGCAAAAATAAGGACTTGTGCTAGGTACTCTCTGGGTATTTGTAAACCCTTGTACAAATCTAGTGATCTGGCCTTGAAGCATCCCAGGGAATTGATTTTTGAGAAGCATCATCATCATCCTTTATCAAAGTCAGCATTTTCCATTTTACAAAGGGGTACAAACTTTTGTGCCATCATGACACTCCCTCCCTCGATTTCCATGTAGGATCAGGTTCAGGTTTGGGAATATGGTTAGTGAAGGAAAATGACCGGGGACCAGTTTCATAAAGCCTTCTTTCAATGACAAATGGCAAAAAATCAGTGACAAATCTGCTGATAACCAATCAGAAGCAAGTATTTCAGTTGCTTATGACAAAAACTGTCATTTATCACTGATGACAAGCTTTGTGAAATGCCCCCCAGGAAGTAATTGACCCCAAGCATGTGTCGTACAACTAACATGACACTATTAAAGTGACTCTGTAACATTGCCTCAGATTCTGAAACAAAAACCTGGATTTACATGTAGCTCATGTTGCAATAATAAGTATAAACCTTGAGGTCAGTCAGGAACCCCATGACTTTTACAAGCTGATCGAATGTCTGATTATCAAGATATCTATGATTCAAAATCGAAATGAAACTTTCTCTAACGGTTTTTACAACACTACAGTCTATGGGGAAAATGAGTAAGGTGGCGCAATTCTTTGAGGGCTTCAATATTACACCATATCACAGACACTGATAAAACGTAAGGCCGTTGATCTCAGATTTAACTTGTTAAACGATGCCTTAAAGGAGATAGATACCTGCTGTTAAAGCGCACGATACGCCTGCATCTTCCCCATGGTTGCAGTTGTGATTGTTAAGTCCCCCATTGGAGCATTGAGACAGGAGCATCTCTTGTCCCGTGCACTGGACATTGTCATAGACGATCGGCCCCGTTCCAGGGCCAAATCTGGAGCTAGCGTAGAAGTACCTGGCGTAGCCATAACCCAGTTGTCTACACACAACCTGCGCATATAGTAAAGGATTATTTGATGATTTTAATAAGCAGGGAAACCATGATCCTAGGGTTTTCAGTCCTATACAAAGGACTTGGTAATTATAAAGAATTAACACCTTATTGAGGGCCACTAGCACACTGTCCTGGTTTCAAAGCCTTGATCACAGTTATGAGGTAATTGTGCCTCCTCTCGAAATTTGCCTTGAACATGGTATTCAATATACATGTACTTGTACAACAATTAATATTATTATCTAAGGGTTAAGGGCACTTCTGATAACAGCCCTAGGAGCTTTAAAAAAAAATGAAAAGAATCACCTACAAAACGTACAATATTGAAAAAAGTGAAAGATGGCTCAGAATTATCTCTGAACGATCTCAGGAACTCAGGTTCATAACATTTCCCATCAAATTAGTATGAAAGATACAAGTTTTAATTACATTGCATGTCCTAAGTCAGTGTTGGGAGCCCCAAATTCGCCCCAAAATTGATGGCAAAAGAAAGAAAGAGGATGTGATTTAAGACAGACTTCTGCAAAGATTTTTCACTAAAAGAATGTGTTTGAAGACTAAAGAATACATAATTTAGGTTTTATGTTTCATCAATATTCAACTTAAAACTCATTTGTTTTGAAAAGCCTTGCACAAATGTGTCCCAAATGACATCCTCTTTCACATTACGAAACAATTTAAGAAAAATTTTGACATCAAATTTCAGGCTAAGACTTTAGAGGGGCTTTAAACATCTATTGGAAATTTGAAAGATTCTATGAGCATTCCGATTTCCAAACAATTCTTTCAATGTAGAGACGATTTTGAAGTTTAAAGATAAACTCTACCGTAAATCTCCGTGTATAAGACGCACTTTTTTTACCATCGGGAAAATTCAAAAGTCGGGGTGCGTCGTATACACAGGTACAGAATATTTTGAGTCCTCAAAATGCAACTTTTTATTGGTTTTCAAAAATCTCTGTGTCTCAACATGAATTTCATAATGAAAACAAAGAATAGAATCTACTATATGAAGTAAAACTACGTTCCTAATTTGAAGGGAAGAGATTTTGATTTTGATTTTTTTTTCAGTCTCGATAAATTATGCCCTTCGCAAAGCACTTTGCCGGCCGAAGCTCTCCCGTGTCTTCAGCTCACTCACCTGTATCATGCAGCTCAATACACGGGGGCAACCTGCGCAGCAGCTAGCTTCGTAAGAAACAATCTTTCATGTCCCTTCTTTTACTTTTTGGCAATTTGGTACAGATTTAGATCTAAATGCAGTAATTTGTGCCAATACATTGCAAAAGTAAAAGAAATGGGTTAACTAAAATATTACCTGAGCATCAGTAAGATCCCATAGGTCATCACAGATAGTTCCCCAAGTTCCATTTACCAAGACCTCAACTCTGCCTTCATACGGATTGCTACCATTAATCAACCGGACTGCAGGAAAAAGGAGAAATCATTTGACACAGTCCTTAAAGCCCCACCGCACTAGTTTGGCCAAGGAGGGATTAGACCTCCCTGCATGGTCACTGACAGGTGGTTATCTCATAAGAAAAAGAGGATCATGGGGGACCATGGTCACCGATAAGGCATTGTTTGCTACATAGAGGGCACAAGTAGCTATAAGTAGTGCAGTGGGGCTATAAGTAGTGCAGTGGGGCTTTAAAGTTCACTTGAAACTTTGACAACTTTAATATGTACCGATCAACAAAACATATTTTGCTCTTGATGTAAATTAGGGTTTCATGTTGCTAAAGTATGGTCAAGCTATGAACTTCAAATCAACTGTTTCTTCTGCAAAGAGATGCTGCAGTTTGCTCCCCTTTTAAAACATCTTCATGAGTATACTACTTATGTGCTTACATACAGCTGATACTCCTTATTCGTAGATACATGACTTTCATCTCACACAATCGCAAGATCAATTTGGTTCATCACTTCCCTTCTTACATTGCGTTTATCCTTGATTTGCAAAAATTATTCATGATTATACAACACGAATGGGAAGAACATACAATGCACTTGTTGACACAGATTAAACCATGACAGGCTTGTGTACAACTACTCAACTGTTGACTCAACTTTCACAGTCAGTATTGCAAAGCTGAATTGGGGTTTAGAGATGAAGGGGGTATCTCATTGAGCGGCGAATGCTTGCGAACGTACCGAATTTGGGGTTTTGCTATGGTGCACGAAAAATCGCAAACAGTTTTTTTTTTGTCGCAAACACTTTCGCAAACATTCGCTCAAATACTGTTTCTGGTAGCTAAACATCGCTAAAAATCGATAAATGTTGCAGAGGCGAACCCTGAAAAGTTGGCGAATCCAAATTCGCTACGTTTGTAAGCATTCGCCCATCAGTGAGATACCCAATTAAGGGGGTGCAACTGACCATTTGGGGTGTAAGTGATGCTCTCCTTTCTCGAGAGTCTCATCACAATCAGTGAAGATAAATTTGCTACATAACTCCCTTCTCAAATTCTAATTTTAATTTGATATCACAAAAAAAGTTATTTCTGGGTTTAAAGAAATCAGATACAACGTTACTTTTCAGCAGGGGTACAAGTGACACGCAGCTATCCTTCTTGGAATCCTTCTCGGAATTCCCATCAAAGCTGGTCAGGGTAGATTTCCTACCATTAATTTCCTTCTCAGAATTACACTTTTATCTTCAAAACTTATTTTGAAACAAACAGGCACCCATTTCACAAAGCCTTTTTTCAATGACAAATGACAAAGATCAGTGACAAATCTGCTGATAACCAATCAAAAGCAAGGATTTCAGTAGCTTATATAACAAAGACTTTCATTTGTCACTGCTGACAAGTTTTGTGAAACCGGCACCAGGTGCGACTTACCAGTTGGCGCACAAGTCACACTGACCGGTTGCGTACAGCCATCTCTCTCAGGACTGCTATTGCATACAGTCAGGGTGGACTCACTCCCGTCGCACTTGTAACTCCTGGGGGTGGTGATAGCAATGTCCTGCGTGCCAACTGTAAGGGTTGCGTTAGCAGACATGGCATCGGCCATTCCCAGCTGCCTGCACACCACGTTGGCGTCGGCCATGGTCCAGTTGGAATCACAGATGCCGCCCCACACCCCGTCTTTCAGCACCTGGACGAATCCTCCGTAGGCGCTGGTCCCGTTCACCAGTCTCACTTTTGATAACGAAAGTGATTATCGAAAATAATATCGCTATATAGTGACATTTATTTGTCTTGCAATGTATGATCAACAAGGGATCTGAAAGATCAGGACATTTTGTGTGCCGATGCTACACTTCGTCAGGTGATAAAATAAAGCAAGCGTCTTTTATACTCTACAGATAAACCAGGTGGACCAGCGGTCAAATAATTAGAACAATAATGAATCAAACCTATTGGTCGAAGCACACAGGTCCTGGACCAATCATCATAAAGTGATTATGATGATAATAATAATATTAATAATAACAATGATTTTTAATATCAATAATAATAATAAAAATAACAATGATACTCCCTACAGACCAGTCCTGTCCTTAGAACTTGTCCAGGGGGGTGTTTCACAAATATCCGAAGTAGAACTTATCTCTAAGTTGGACTTCAATATTATGGAGAGCCATTTATAGCCTTAAAATGAAATATATTCAACAGCAAAACTTCAAGTATTTTAGACTTTTCATAAATTCTACATCAAGAACATGAAATCTCCTTGATAATAGACAGTATGCATGATTTGAATCAACATTTCATGCCTTTTAAAATAACTTTTACGAAATATTTTCAATGACGGCTTTCCATAGCTGTTAAGTCCAACTAAAAGTTCAACTTAGGATCTTTGTGAAACACCCTCCAGAGATATAACATCTCATTCTACTCACAGGGTAAGGCGCACTTAACAGCAGCTTGCTCTGGACATCCATCTCCTGTGAGGGGTGAGGTCTGGCACTGACCGAGGAACGCTTCGTCCGACAAGCACTCCACACCGGACAGGAAGATCATCTTATTGAGGGTGACGTTGCTGTAGCGGGATGCGGGAGAGACGCTGACCGCGGGTCCAAGCCCGAGCTGACGGCACGCCACATGACCGTTGGCTAAGTTGAAGTCTTGGAAGCACACGGCACCCCACTGGCCCTTGACGCTGATCTCAAGCCTGCCCTCATTGGCCACTCCTCCGTCAACCAAGCGAACTTACATGGAACAGGAATGATGGAATAAAATTTAGAGTCACCTTCATGTCAAAATTTCGTTCAAAAGAACCTAACAATCTATAGATCCAATGAACTCAGCAGAGGAATGGTACTTTGCTGCTATTAAACTTGAGATTTATGCCGATCAAACTTGAGATTTATTTGTCAGTCATACTGTCACAAAACAATTTTGAATAAATGAAATCTTTCTACATCAAATATCAAGGATCTAGGAGTTTCGTAGCATAAAACAAATGATGCATGTTTTCATTCGTGCGATAGATACACACAGCCTCAACTTGAGTGCGGATAGATCGTGTAATGAACTCGTGTGCATGCATCATTTTTATATTATGAAACAGGGCCATGGTCTTACTTGGTGGCCGACAAACGACGCCGGCATCCTCGTTGTGGAGGCAATTGTGGGTATGGATGCCGCTGCTAGCACATTCCAGCAGGGAGGGCTCCGTGCCGTTACACTGCATGTCATCAAGGAAGATGGGCAGGAAGCCTGGACCAAAGATGGCGTTTCTGGCTGCAGCAGCGGCCGTTCCAAGTCCCAGCTGGCTACATATTACCTACAAATTTGTAGTTGTTTTTTTTTACAATGAATATAAAACATTAACCATTGCGTCCCTCACATTTGTCGCTAATTTTTGTTAATACATGTACATGTACAGTCAAACCTGCTTTAGTGACCACCTGTCTACAAAGACCACATGTCTACAACAAGCACATTTTTTGTTTCCCTTGAAAATGTTATTTTATTGAAACATGTACTAAAGGAACCTGTCTACAAAGACTACTATTTTGTGTTTCCCTTGGGCAGCTGCTGTAGACAGGTATGACTGTATATGGAAAAGGGCCATTTTGTATCCATTTTCTATACAAGCAGCTATTTTAAAGCCATTTTCTTGACAGTACCCACTTTGAGAGGCAACACAAAAGACAAGAACAAATCTGCTTGTGTAGTGTCTAGTAGTATAGTATACACTACAAAATAGTGAAAATGGATATAAAATGATGGGAAAAATCAGAACAGACAGAAAAAAGGGAGAGTCCATAACAATAGAGACTTTGGCTTTTATCTCACTGTGATAAAGAAATTATTTCAAACAAAAAAAATCGCAAATTATTACCCCCCCCCAAAAAAAAAAATAATAATTTCCGAAGCAAAAACTATGTTCCTCTATATCTGTCAAATTGTCGACACTGCAGAACTTTTCATGAAGTCAAATGTGGTCAGTGGTGCGGGATTCAAGACATTCAGGCTGGAGGGAAGCACAGGGGTTTGGGGTTTCAAAAGACACTCACAAGCCAAGCAACGAGGGTATCGCAATTTAAAGCCTGTCTATACTAGTTTGGCCAGTGGGGATAAGACCTCCCTGCAAGGTCACTGACAGGTGGTTATCTCACCAAATCACCTATTAATTAACATAAGAAAAATAGGATCATGGGGGACCAACAGGCACTGATTAGGCATTGTTTGCGATATAGAGGGTCCAAGTAGCTATAAGTATTGCAGTAGCGCTTTAAACGGGAGGCACAAGTGCTAAATAAAATTCTCAGACAAACAATAAAAAAGGGGATGGTATGGGAGTTCTTTGGGGTGGGGAAGCATGGAGGGAATATAATACGAAGCCATACCTGAGCTTCCTCCAAATCCCAGCTGTCATCGCATACAGTTCCCCATTGTCCGTTATACTGGATTTCAACGCGTCCTTCAAAGATGTGATTGCCGTTGACTAGTCGAGCAGCTTTGCTGATGTCTTGATAAGGATGACCGAGAGGTAACTAGTTTGTTAATGTCCGTATCATTCACTTTAATACTTCCATACCATGAATAGACTTGAGACAGTAAATCTTGATTTCTTTCTTTCATTGCTAAAATGGGCTTGAAAAATTTGTCATGAGAGTTCATTCTAAATTCTGTTTTGGGAAGAATTTAAATAGACATGCTAAGAAGGATCACAGTGTTAAACACTCTAGTTGTTGGGCGTCACTATGTAGAGTAGGTGATATGGATTTGACTCGAGAATGTTTCCTTGCTCAAGAATGAGAGAGACTGAACTTCAGAGAGAATGAGAGAGAAACTCCAGTACTGGTAAAAAAAGAAAATTAATTTTCACAGAATCAAACGAAACTTACACTGAATGTTCAAGGTTACAAATAAATAACATGTGCCAAACAATTTTGGAAGAAAATGTATACTGGCTGAGTAATGAGCATAGAAAGACAAGGAAATCAAGGTAGTACCAACCCCGACACCACGTGTGTTGTCCCATACATAGCTTTCTGTGTACAGTGCTTGTTACTTTACCAAGACTCGGTCAAATTTATTATGATTTTGATGACTCCAGATCCTTGCAGTGTACACCAATACTTACATGCTACATGATCAACTGTTTCTGATCCTTTTCACACTTTTTCTTTCACAATGCAATCGCATTACCAGTACTCAAGTTTAGCTTTAAGCAAGATAGATACACCTACTTCTTTTTCCTTGATAAAAGTATCATACCATAGGGCTGGGCTCCACAAAATCAAAGTTGAACATTTAGTTGCCCATTTGGTACATTTCTTTTCAGGCAAAGACATCGTACTTGTAAAAGTCAAAGGTACTTTCCATTAATAGGACTACATGTATGCAAGTCCATGTGGAAAGGGCCCGAGTGTTCTACAAATTCTCTAGGGATACGTACCTGGAGGACCGCAGGAAACACCAACTACACCAAGGTTGCCATCACACGTCACCTGGTTCATAATCCCAAAACTGCAGTGACTGAGTGTCCTCTCCTCTCCAGTACACTGTGGGTGCGCCATGAAGTCCTCTTCCCCAGACAGAGGACCAAACCTCTCCAGATCAGTGGTAATGACCTCGACGACCTCTCCGAACCCGAGGGTCCTGCAGATGACCGTGGCGTCCTCCTGCGTCCAGTCGTCGTCGCAGATCGGGCGGGATTTACCACCGATCACGACCTCCACCCTGCCTTCCAAGGGGGTGCTCCCATTTCTGAGAACGACTAAAAAAAGAAAAAACATGCTGCTCAAACTTCTGATACAATTGAAAGATAGGGAGAAGGTCGAGTTTAGAGGGGTGTTTCACAAAGATCCTAGGTTGAATTTAGCTCAAAGTTGGACTTAATAATTATGGAAAGATGTTAGCATCTTTGAAAATATTTTGTAAAAGTTATTTTAAAAGGCATAAAATATTGATTCAAATCATTCATATTTTCTTTTATCATGGGAGATTTCATGCTCTTGATATGGAATTTATGAAAAGTCTAAAATACTTGAATTTTTGCTTTTGAATATATTTCATTATAAGGCTTCATGAACAAAATTTGCAGAGAAAACGCCTACTAATCGATATATTTGGTAAATTATTTGGTATATTATATCTATTTCAGCCTGACAGATATAATGCACGGGTTGCGCACGTGTCGCAGTAGTCCCATATACACCTTTCTGTGTACAGTGCTTGTAACTTTACCGAGACTGGGCCAAATTTTTCATCATTTTGATGATTCCAGAACCTTGCAGTACACACCAATAGTTAAATGCTAGATGATCAACCTTTTCTGATCGATTCCACAACGTTTCTTTCACAATGCAATCGCATTACCAGAACTGGTCTTTATCTTTAACACCCTTCTGACCCTGAACAACTCATATGTAATACAACCTCAAGCTTACCTGGCAGGGAGCATGAGGTACTAGCCCTGCCGCTATCACATGCATATGCACCAACGCCATCTGCTATAGTTGAATTAATCTGGCATCTGAACAGCTTGGACTCTCCTCCGGTGCAGTTGACATTGCCGTACGAGAAGGTGAAGCCTTCCTCCTCTACGACAACGCTGGTGGCCCCCAAACTATTCCCATAGCCCAGCGTCTGGCACGCTACCTCCGCGTCTTGTATCGCCCAGTTATCGCTGCAGAGAGGGGTCCAGGTCTTGTTGATTGCAATCTGAACCTCTCCCTCGTACTTATTGCTGAGTCGGACTGTGGGAGAAATATGAGAAATAAAAACATGTGCATGGTGAGTAAAAATAGTTGCCATTGTTTTCCTTCCACTAAATTATTGTAACACACAATCAACCAAGCAAGAATCAACTGAGGCAAAGAAACAGATACAGAGCGCAATAAAACATTCAATGAAGAGCCTGGGAAAATAATGTACATAGCTGTACAGAAGTACTCAATATAAAAGATGTCGACTCAGGGAGGTCCATTTGTGCTCTCATTTATTGGCCTGCAGCAGACCTCGCTTGATCGGAAAATATCCAATAGAGATCGAGACTGAGAATGTCAGAATCAAGAAAGTAGAAGAAACATGGTTACAAGGTGAACCAATAGCAATGATATAGGATGAGGACAAGTCAGGAGCAATGCACCGACTAATAAGGAAGGGTGAAATTAGAAAAGAGACATGATCTTGGTGGAGATAATGAAGAGAAAACTGAAATCAAATAGAAATTCTGCTTTAAGTGAAGGGGGAAAAAAGCTTGAAAAATTTGAAGAAAGAAGAACATGAAGGTCAATCTTAAATCATAACCTTCCTTTTACCAGAAGATATGTCCCCATTTTTTCTTCTTTTCCTGAATAATAAAGAAGGGTAGATGACGAAAAGAAAAAGGCAATGAGATAGAGGATGGACCCCTGTGAGGAAAACAACAGACCTGTTGACTAATTTGATTAGGATTTCTCTGAAAGACTGAACAGCTTGCTAGATACTTGCCTGACATAGCAAATGCAAAGTGAATTCCTCTACATTCACTCCTCCCTTTTACATGCTCCTTCTAGATCTGCTCCTCCTCCAGCACTTCCATCTTCCACCTGCCCCTCCTCCCATCCACTTCATTCTCCTTTTTTCAATCACTCATTCCCCTTCCAGATTTCAACTCCTCTCTCTGCTCCCTCTAATCTATTTCTTCAAACTGATCTCCTCTTCTCTCTTGCTCCTCATCTTCCCCAAATGCCTTGCCTCCTCTCCATTCTTAACCTCTTCTCCATTCCTCTTCTCCCATCATTTCCATTGCCAATTCCCTCCTCCTCCTCCTCCTCCTCCTCCTCCTCCTCCT
>BEXV01000941.1:129578-140055 GCA_003118195.1 Hemicentrotus pulcherrimus
CCCCCCTCTCTCTCTCTCTCCCTCCCTCTCTCGTCGCCAATTGAATTTGGGTCCCATTCCTCACGTGCACGTAGTTACACCTGTGTAAAGAACGTAAATTAACTGTTGAATCAATTTTACAAAAGATTGTGACTTGATAAAACATGATTGGAGAATAATATGGCAGACACCAACCAAGTCGAACTTCGTATCAGAAATTTGTGGATATCATATAAAGCGTGGTACGTGAAATTGAATTAACACTGTATTATTTTCTCCGATCACATAAACTGTGATCTGTTATACATAAGACGAGCGAGAGTATTACACACTGCGCAATGAGATGCTTCGTTTTCCAGACGTAGGACGGGCGTCAGTGACAGGTGCGGCTTTTGACACATCGTCTATAATTATGTATGGCGTCGCAGAGAAAAGTGATCGCAAAGTGAATAGTGCAAAATTTGTTGAATGGCGATTGGTATACAGAAATAACGCAATGAAAATAATGTCTCGTTTACAACGCATAATGTATAGTACTGCGAAATGCCCGTTGCCAACGATGCGTCATTTTGATGCGTCAACGACTTGTGTAGTTTTTGACGCAAGAAAGCGACATCGTACAAGAAGTGAATGAAAATGAATTATGCAAACATTGCATTAAATTAGTGGCTCATGGATTCCATTAGCGCAGGCAGCAACGCAATCGGATTAACGTTTCGTATGCAACGGACATATTAAATGTTTTAAATCACACTCTAGTGACCTCTTTTTTTCAAACTTTCACATTACCTTGCTTTGTCCCACCCTCAGATAGCCGCTCTCGATTTTTTTCGGTGATGATCAAATCGGAAATGAGATAAGATTTCGATTTCCCGACTAAAGTTTCACCCAAGTTACATATTGGTGTTGGGTAACTGTCGATTTTTGGAAGTGGTCATGCAATTGAGAGATGTTACCAAACGACCTTACACAAAGTGATTCATTGTGAAGTTCTAGCTATTCAACTGTTTGTCTATAGAATTTCGAAACTTCAATTGCTTTAAGAGTAGAACAAAGACTTCAAGGCTACGCAAATATTCATTCAAAATATTGAGAACAGTAAGCAGCATTAACATATTATTTCGTCGTATTTTATATGTCATTTTTTTTTAGTGTCGTCACTTTATGTAGAACGATGCCCAGTATAATAATGTTATCAAGAACCCAATAGAAAGAATCGTCGCATGTTTGTCAATGATTATCGTATCTTTTTGTTTTTGAGAAATACACTTAGGAAAGGGTAGATACAAAAGAAGCGACAGTATATTTATCCGACAGTAAACGATATTACTCCTGAAAATTCCATATATACTTTTTAAAGCAGTTTAAGATAGATCTATGTATTGTGTAACCACTTCAAGTTGCACTTAGAAGTTTATCACCAGTGCTTTTGAATTGCATATAAAAACAAATAAATATTCTCTAGATTTTATGACGGTTTCCATGTTGAAAGAGGAAGCCTGGTCAAAACTGAAAGTTTGTGGGCAATAATAAGGTGTAGCCTTTGTGACAAAGGCTGTACCGATACTCCTTTTTCTTTCATCCTCGTTTGTTTGTTTGTTTGGTTTTATTTCTGCATTTCTAAACATACAACGAAGTAAAATATAAATATAAATGATGAACAAAATTTGAAGTACATAATACAAAATAATAGTGGGTTCTTGTATAGCGCTCATGTCATTGACCCTCCAAGCGCTCCCGATTATTACCCTGGCTTTTACACGGCTGTCATACTGCGCTCTAGCATTTCAAGGAATTGATTGAGTTGTATTATGATATGATGTATAATCATGTCATAATATAAATCAATTAAATGTTTATACCTTTTATTTAAACACAGTTGACAAATCATTACAAAATCGAAAAATGCAAGAGCTTTAACGTGACGGCGCGGTGGCATCAGGAAAGGAACCTGTATGGGTGACCAAAACTATAATAGTTATATAACTTTGGGAACACAGTTATTTTCTTTTTTCTAAGCTTCAATTTCTGAACCTCTATTTGTCAAGCTCAGTATATCTTTTTCCCAATCACAACTCCTGCTATTCCTCTTTTTTATTTTCGTTTAAGGGCGGCTGTAATTGGTAGGGGCGTCCCCCAGGCTCTGCCCCATGCCAGATACAATATTAGTTATGATAAATAGTAATCCATCTATGTCGAGAAGATGCATCGATGTGCATTTGATCTGGCGTCAAGAGGGGACTTCAAACGAGGTCAACGACACTATGTTGGTGTAGAATGATGGATCTTAGAGCCTTTTGACATAGCACTCAGAACATTTTACTGGTACGAGTCTATAAAGGTATACAAGAGTAGAGGTTAAACTGGGTGTTTTTATTTTTATCTGTGTGCTTAAAGGGCAAGTCCTCTATAATAATTTCATGCTGATAAGAGGAAGGAAATGTGATCAGTGAAGGTTTGAGAAAAATCGGAGAATAAATAAGAAAGTTATGGACTTTTCAAATCTGTTGGTCATATTGGTAAAACGGTCTCTTAATAATGATGTCAGCCCCTCATATGTTATCCTTTATTGAATGCTAGAAATTTCATTATGTTTTTTTCTTCTTGCGTATCTCGATCATAATCACGGATAACATGTTTTTCTCATGCACCCCCATAAAAGATAGGTCTACTATTCAATCAACATTAAGAGAAATTGAGATTTTTGGTCATTCTGTCATTCAGATCAGTGATGAATTGTGAGGGGATGACATCACAATTTCTGACCATATTGTCAATTGTCTCAAAGATTCCATGATTTTCATAATTTTCGACAGATTCATCACTTTCTTATTTGTTGTCAGACTTTTCTCAAACTTGCATCGAATTGTTTCTCTAATTAGTCTGCTTTTATGAAAACCAGTTTAGTATTAGGGTGAACTTTCCCTTCAAGTGGATCTCGATACATTATGCTACACTTAAAGTATATATATATGATCGTAGACATGCGCGGATTACAAATGCATGCACACACACACACACACACACACACACACACTCATACTCACGCACACACGCACACATCCACAAACATACACACACATACATATCTTATAACCCTTGATCTGCCTATTTATTTGACCAATGGTATATAGCATTCTAGATGAAACATTGCCTTGATTGGCATGATAATAATCTATTTTATTTATTTTCTTATGTCTTATTACAGGGTAGCACATATCACCAATTTGGTGGTCTTCCAAGAGGTCCTGTTTGGTAAGAATAAAACAAATAACAGCATCAAAAACAAAATAGATAAATACACAAGCATATAAACAGGCAAAATACAAATTAATTGGTATCCCCATGAAATAACTGATCATTCAAGAATCATCCTTGATCATTTACATGACATAGGTAAATGGAATTTTCAAATTGAATTTATAAAAAAATAATGAAGAAAAACAAAGAAAAACAAAATAATAGATGACAACCACGTATTCAAATGAAAGGGAAAAATGATTGAAAACGTTCATTTAATAATCTGATATAGCGTAACGCACGGGATACCAATATTGTGGCAAAGTGTATCTAAACATGGCAACAAATCTAGGACTAAAAACTTTGCTTTTTAGCATTCGCTATTCATACTCCATTGTTTTTTAATAAATTGCCCTGCAAGTGTGTATCGATATTTCTCAATCTGAAGTAAAAATTAAAAAAAAAAGAATAAAGAAAATCCCCCCCCATGAAAAACAAATTCTATATAAATGTTATAAAAAATAATAAAATTAAACAAAACAACGAATCATCATGATTGGAGCACATACACTGACATAATTAATCGAATAAACCAATACACATGTTTCTTTTCTTTTTTTGGATCAAACGTATGTAACACAGTATCATTGAGATGTGTTCCCATGGTTATCAAAGAATGCACGATGGCTCAGAAGTAGAACAGTGAGAACGTACCCGGAAGCTCTCGGGTTCAAAGCCAAGTAGATACGCTAGTGACCTATGGTAAGGAAATAATTCCCATCACCAACTCCCTCGGAGAGGACTTAACGCCGTAGGTCCTCTAGTTGCTTACTTATAAACAAACACATGTGTTCTTAGCAGTCAGGTAAACACAAACTATTATCCCCCTTAACAAAGCAATAACATAAACTCATGGTTAAATATAACTATGGGTGTAAAGGTCAATGGAATTTGGCACTAGGTAAGTAGTGGATCCCAGTTTGTGATTTGTTGACCATTTATACATGTTTCATTCGCCCCCTTGTCGAGTATGCTACCCCCGTTTGGCACCCAGGTCTTACCATTTTCCAAACTAGTCAAATTGAGAGAGTGCAAAAACGTGCCCTTCGTTTGATCATGGGTTCAGCTTATTCATCTTACAATGAAGCGCTTGACCACACACGTCTTGAGAAACTTGAAGTTAGAAGGGATCATCTTTGTAAGAAATTTGCCCAGGCCCGCACGAAATCTAGCCACTTCAATAGCTGGTTACCCCTTAGGAGACAACATGAAGGTTCCCTTAGAAATAAAACCCAATACCAACAAATGCGCTATAGGACAGAAAGGTACAGAAAAAGCCCCATCCCTTACTTGATTGACATACTAAACAATACCTCATGAAAAGTCTATCATAATCATATGATTGCTTTTGATGAAATTGTTTTGTTAAAATCCTTTGATATTATCAAGATGGATAATGTGGATATTGGTGAACATTGTTATCGATGTATATAGTTATTAAGGATGATGTTCGGTTTACACATACCTCCTTCCATTTTTCTCTCTTTAACTATCTTTCTCTCATTCTGTTATTCCTTCTCTCACATACTACCTTTTCTATCTTATTCCTCCCCCTCTCTCTCTCTCTCTCGCTCTCCCACTTCATTACATATTATGATATACGCATCTGCCTTTGCTGTTGTATTGCCTAATACCTTGCATCCTACATTCTACATATAAATATGACGTTTTAATGGTAAATAATAGCCTAATTGTATCTATTTGGACTCTGTAAAGTGTACAAGTATAATTTATCTAATTTCTTTTTTAAGTATTATTTTAAGCATATAACCTTTTTAAATGATGAATTGTATTTAAATTTAACAATATTCACATACCAATATATCATGTATTCCTTGTACCGGGATTGCTCTCTCATCTGACGATGAAGCATTCAAAAACACAAACCTAGAGCCTTATTTCTGGCTTTCGTTACCCCTGATTCTTAGTTTTTACCTTATGGTATTTTTTCTTCCAACTCTAGTTCTTCCTCTCTGACTCTCACCTTTTTTCTCTACCTTCTTGATTCTCTCCCTCCCTCTCTCAATCTGATCATCTATTAATCTATGTGCCTTCATACCATCTGATAATCCTAGCTATTTCGGTTTAAAATGTAAAAGAATATTAGTTGAATATTATTGCGTTACTGATTTTGTAAGCAGTTATTATTTTTGTGTAATGCTTTTTCAATGTTCACTATAATCTGTTTTTATGTTAAAGATTTGTTTTAAAAATTGTACAATTCAGCCTTTGGGCTACAATGTGATTTTTTGATTTTTTTTTTTGAATGAATAAACCATTATATATATAGTTGCTGGCTCCTAGGTTTCTGTTTCTTGTGTAAATTCAGGAAAAGCCGATGGCACCATGCTTCAATAATTTCTTTCGACTTCTTCCTCCTTGGCCGACACCACTTCCTATCACTTTTTGACACGGTTATAGAGGCGACAATGGTGGAGGGCATTCGGGGCCTCCTCCCCCGTCATTCAGATAACATCATGGGGTCCCCATTGATCACTTTGACTAATTTCCCATCAAAAATCCTGAAGTACCACTTGCCCACTTTTACATTAATAGCCTATGCTGCATGTAGCCATCACTGGACTTTCCCCTTCTTTTGTTTATTTTCACTTGTTATTTCTCGTAAACCCGCCCCTACCCCCCCCCTCTATCTCTATCTCTCTCTGTCTTTCTCTCCCCTCTCTCTCTCTCTCTTTTCTCTCTCCCTTTCTCCTTCTCACTCCCCCCCCCCCCCCCCCCCCCCCCCCCCCCCCCCCCCCGTGCCTCTAGTAATTCATTATTTGCCCACTTCCACATTTTGATGTTTAACTGTCCGTTGAAGGAGTCATGTGAATAATAAAACATTACCATCTCAAAATGAAAATATAATTATCCCTTTGAAATTACAAGAGACAAGAGAGAAACTAAAATTGAATGTAAGTCAATAATGGAAATGCAAAGACGTTTCATTAGGAATCTAAACAACAACTAATCGATATATATCTTTTACTTGACTGTTTACCAGGCGTTTCCAAACGGACGAAGAAACAAGAAGATAAAAAGGCTAATACTCTTACCTTCCAAGAAATTCCTTTCCCAAGTAATTTGAACGGAAAGGTAAAGGCCATATAACACTTAAATATGTATGATTTATATTAGTCGTAATTCTGTTGATTATAATTTCTATAATACATATCTGAAACTGTACTTAATTATGTCTTTTCTTTTGTGGTTGTTATGTTTAAAGTAAAACTGTCAATATTTCTGCAAACTATTGACATTTTTCTTTGAGGGAATTTTTCCCCACAAGGCCTCTCAGGCTTTACTCTTATACTCTCTTTTCATTTTCAAATATGATTTGCAGATTAGTCGATATTTCAACATATCTTTTATGTGTCTATTTGCATCGAAATTGTTAATGTTATATTTATATTTTTGTGATTTTTACATGAGAATGGAATAAAATTAACGAAACGAAAGCTTATTCAAACAATGAGAACATCAAATGAAGACAAAAAAAATGTTCCGAATCATTAGAGAGGCATTTCAAGTATGCATGCAAAGAAAATATCTTTATTATAGGAGGCATATTACTTAAATCGACAGATTATATCTATTTTGCGACTTACCTTAGCGCCTGTCAAAAAGAAACGAAAAGAGATGTCCTGGCGAACAGTTGCAAGTGACTGGATGAAAAACTATACCTTACAAAGGTAGTATTGTGTTTGAAAGCCGACACAGAGTTCAGCGGTGTAAAAATGAAGTCACGACACGATTCGGGCTTAAATCCAAAATGATCAATATACTTTCTCTTTCTCTCATAAGCAGCCGATAAAGTTATCAGGTTCCATGGCAACGACGAATATTAAAGATGAAGAGAATGATGAGATCTTTGAAAGTTGGTCCTAGAAGGTATGATCGAGGTAATGCAAACGTTGATCTCTGATTGACTCAACGTGCTATGTTAAGTCAACCGAGTCGCATAATCGAAAGCCTAGACTTGACTGGACAATTTTCTCCCTCACTTTTCCGTCCTAACTTCCTGAGTATACCAACCCGGCTATATAGTATTTGTTGGATCTTTGGTTACAAATAGTGTGTATAGGCCAGGCTACTTTTTTCCTTAGCACTGTATATAGCTGTGAATTGAGGGGGTACTCATCTGTTTTATTCTTTTGCCGTTTGGAGGTCGGACAAATGTATTTATCATGATAAATTTTCTGTTGGTTTTAAAGGGGTGTTAACCTCTCGACTATGAAGCATTATCATAGTATAGAGAGTAAAACAATGTTTCATTTGACATAAAAGTATTGCTGTTGGCCAAATAATATCGTCTTGATAATGCAATAAAGAGACCCTACTTAGCCATATTTACGACGTCGTCTGCTCCCCAAGGAAGCTGCCATTTTGTCGAAATTTCCCTTAAATCTTCCGGGTTGTGACGTATCGCAAGGAGAACTGGTGTACCGCGCGGCGCATGCGTCAAAATTCATGCAGTACACGTCAAACATGGTGTACTGCCAAGTGTTTGGTTGCAATAATAAATGTTCCTCGAAAACCAAGTGGAAATCGTTGCATCGGTTTCCAGACCAAAACATTCGCCATGAAATATTTTAGCTACAGGTAACAGCACTGAAGGTGGAAAACATTTAGGACAAGAAGTAGAAGTACGACAGAAAAAACGATGTGATCTCAAGTGTTCATTTTACAGTATACAATTACTGACAAACGCACGTACGCAATATAGCAGTCGAATCCATGCGATACGTCGTACGCAAACACAATGGAGACGTTATGAAAATCCTAAAAAGCCACGCCAAGACGAAAGAATCTGAAATAGAGTAACGTCCTCCCTTCGTCAAATGTATGAATATTTATATTTTTCATATGTTTTAAATGGCCTACCGCTGAAATTAACATGTAATTTGAGTTTAATTCATTTTTAAGCACTAGGGGACATCCATGTTATATACTATTTATTCCCTGTCTGGGGAAAAAGTTTCGTATTCATTTTGAAATAAAACTGAAAAGCTATAGAATTAATGGTGAGGTTTTAGTAGGGTAAGGGAGAGAAATTTCTTACACTTTGTGATCTCATTCTATTTGTATCCAAAAATACATGTGCCAGATATTATAATGTTCTGACCATGGTTTATCGAAAATTTCGGTATACATCACGAAAAGTGGCACATACAGATACAGTCGAGGCTGTATATGTCATTTCTGTCTGCGCCAAGGCTCTGCTACCGCGTGGAAGACGACGATCAGTGCACATGACATTTTATTGTTCGTTTACTTTGCACTTGCCGCTAGCAATGTCAGTTTACATCCTGGCATATGAAAACCATACAACATGTTAGAGTTATCATCATACATCATTCACCACAACAGTGATTTTTAAAATTCCGATATTTGGACAACCACCACATTCGGATAGTGACTTACCCGATTATTATCATACCTGGGATAATGGGTGCCGCAAAGGGGTGCCGGAATATGATAATCGGGCAGTATGGTGCCTGAAAGTATAATTCTATATATTCCATGTAATGTATTTTTATTACAAAATTTAATTTGTATATACACTACCAAAATTAGTTTATTTTTTCCTCTTCGCTTTCTCGCAAAAGTTAGAAATAGGATGGATTCGGGCAGCGAGATACCCGAATTATTCTTACTTTTCGGGAAGCAAATTGGTGACTGAATATCCTTTTATTTGGCAGCAGGATGAACGAATATTATCATTCTTGCTCTCAGGATGGAGTCCCAGGCGGAATTTTAAAGGTTGACATTCATTTCTTTTTCCAGTTATGCTACCTTTTGTCCTCTGGAGTATTAATGTTTTGTTTTTATTTACCTTTTCTTCCCCCTCCCCCAACTTCCCGACGTCCAGTATACTCTGTGTTGTTTTGGCTGTACCGAATTCATGACATGTTGTCATGATTTTCAATTTGATACCACTCTTTTAAGAAATCTTTTAAAATTGCCCATTTTCATGTTAAGCCTCGTCCTTTCCACCTCCCGCAGGGGGAGCCATCGAATCGTTACCGGTCCCAGAACGATAGAAATTTGAGCTAAGGTGTAAAAGGAACAGAGAAAAACCCCACCACTATCTCATAGACTTACATTTTTTGCATAAAAATAAAATACCAGATGTTACATTTTTAGTGGAAACTTATTTGTTCAGGTTTTTGTTGTCCTACTCATCCCCCCTCCCATCCTCTACAGTGACAGTACCAAAAAGAACGAGATACAACTTTTGTTTTTAAATTAGCGTTGCACAAAAAAAAATTCTTGGAAAACGATTTTACCAGCAGGATATTCCCAGTGTTAAGGTTACAAATTCGTAACCTTAATACATTTTTTCTTTTTGAATTAGCACTGCACTAAAGATTTTTATTGGAAGATGAAATTTCCAGCAGGATATCCCGCGTGTTAAGGTTACAAATCGTTAAGTAGATTGTATCCGAAAAATGAAACAAGATGTCTTTCTTTTGACCTCTCCTGACTTTTACTAGCAATGTATCAATCTCCCACAAGGAATAACAACAACAAATAAACATCCTTCCATACCCCAAAGAGGAAATCCAATGGGGGTGCCATTATTTACTCAAAGGACAGAAGGACAGGTTGTTCGATTTTACTATCATGCAAACGGCGGACATGCGGTATCATGATTAACCGTACGGGAAGATTATGTTCATTCTTTATTCTCTCTCTCTCTCTCTCTCCCACACACACACACACACACACACACTCCAACAAATTCCCTCCTCCCCTCTTGTTCTTTTCTTTCTCTTCCGCTCGCTCTCTCTCTCTCTCTCTCTCTCTCTCTCGCTTTCTTTCTCTGTCTCTCTTTCTCACTCTCTCTCTCTCCCTGTCATCTCTCCCTATCACTCTCTCTCTCTCTTTCCATTTTACTCTTCCTCCCATCTCTCTCTCTCTCTCTGTCTCTCTCGTTGAATACTGTAGGTGTACCCATTCACTTAAACATTTCCCTTCCCATGTTCCCATCCTCTTGGATATCAATCACCCTTGAATATGGTTGACGACCAGCAATGTTACAAAACGATGGATGACTAGAGTTTTTAGTAACATATGCAGTTTTTACATATTTTATTGTTTCGTTCCCTTCGTCGAGTTCTCCTTCTTTTTCCATTTCTGCTTCTACTTCTTCTTCTTCTCCTCCTCCTCCTCCTCTTTCTTCTTCTTCTTCTTC
>BEXV01000942.1:24176-37958 GCA_003118195.1 Hemicentrotus pulcherrimus
AATTGAACATATTGGAAGCATATTCGATCCTACAATATTCAGTGAAGGTGTCGCGGTTGAAATCAATTCTAAAAGTGATGAAATTGTAAATAATACAGTATTTATGTTGTATAGCTCCCTCTCAAGGTCAAGATATTAATTTGGCTTTAAAACAATGTTTTTTTTACTAAAATCGATTGATTTGCTATTACCGTTTGAAAATTATATATCACAAATGCATATTCTGAGATTTTCATGGTCGCAGCTACCATTTGATAGCCGAAATTCATCAAAAATTTTACCAAGAGCCCCGGTAAATTTTTTAATTCAATTTTTCTCAAAAGCAGAAGTGTTTTAGGGGCTAATTTTTTTAGTGCTTTTACATCCTCAAAGGCATCCAAATATATAAACATTTTAAAGAATTGCTATCCGGCCATTTTCAAAATTTCCCAAAACTTTGTATTACCTTTATAATAAGCCCGAGTCATTCCGGTTTTAGTGCTAATAGTTTAACTGTTAAATGTATACGGGCGGTTTCGTTTAACCGTTTTGAAAATACACATTTTTTTACAAGTGTGTAAATTCTCAGCATTCAGTTTGATGAGGACATAATAACAATAATTATCGGCAAGGTTTTGTTGCCCCGACGGAGATCTAAAACAATGATTATCGGCAAGATTTTGTTGCCCTGACGAAGATCTGAAAACAACAATTATCGGCAAGGTTTTGTTGCCCCTACGGAGATCTAAAACAATAATTATCGGAAAGGTTTTGTTGCCCCAATGGAGATCCAAAAACAATAATTATCGGCAAGGTTTTTATGCCCTTATGGAGATCTAAAAACAATAATTATCGGCAAGGTTTTGTTGCCCCTACGGATATCTAAAAACAACAATTATCGGCAATGTTTTTTTGCCCCGACAGAGATCTAAAAACAATAATAATTATCGGCAAGGTTTTGTTGCCCCTACGGAGATCTAAAAACGATTATTGGCAAGACTTCGTTGTCCGTATCGGCAATGAAGTCTCAAAAACAAAAACAAAACACATGTAACAAAGTAACTGCACGAAAATAACGGTTAAACAGAGAGAGAAATGCTAAACTTTTTTTGACTCGGGCCTACTTTATAAGTCTGTAAATATGTTTTATACATTGTATTTATTGTGCAAGGCCCTCAGGGATAGCAGTTTGTTAATTGAAGAGGTAACCCTGCTTAAAGGCATCGTTTTAACAATGTTAAATCTGAGATGCACGGCCTTAAGTGTTATCAGTGTCTGTGTTATGGTGTTCTATTAAAGCCCTAAAAAAAGTGCCTCAAAAAAGTAAAAAACCTTTGAGTGACCGGTTTTACCATACTCATTTTCTCTAATAGACTGTAGTGTTATGAAAAACGTTTGGCAAACACAAAATTTGATTTCGATTTTCAATCATAAATATCTCAATAATCAGACAGGCGATCGGCTTGTAAAATTCATGGGGTTCCTGACTGATTTAAAGGTTCATAATTATCATTGCAGCATGAGCTAAATCAAGGATTTTTTTAAAGGATTTAAGACAAAGTGTCGGATCCCTTTAAATAAAACTGTAAACAATTAAATAAATGATATTGAATTCATAGCTTTGTTTGTTGACGCTTATAATTTCATTCAACTGTGATTGGATTATACTTTTTAAATGAAGACGTTTCTTACTTAACTATCCTGAGGTGGCAGTCTAATAAGTGTATTATTGATTTTATCATGTCAGGTCAGTTGAAATGGAAGGAAAATCTTAACCAGAAGGCTGCAGAGAGCTTCCTAAGACAGCAATCACAGACACCAAACCTGAGAAGACTGGTATATGGTACTGGTAAGTCCTACATTCATTCACACACCCACACACTCCATGTGTAGTCCTGTGCCATCTACTTACAAAACAGCATTTAGATCAGCTCCATTGTAGACCATACGCTTCCTGTCTGTAGTATTATCAACCTACAATGATCTAATAATGGACTTACAAAAATCACTTTTTTCTTTTCAGTCTTTCATATCCATTTGCTCCTGCCCTAGTTATCACAGTTGTTCAATCAGGGAATAAATAGTGTTTTTTTTAAAGGTACTGGTACTATGTCCCTTTTGCAACCAAACTCAAATGCTGTTGAACTTTGCAGGGATTATGAATATATCATGTATGTCCTATCTGTGAAATTCTAACGTTAGCAGTGTCCTCATATTCACATTATGCAAGGAAACCCGTTTACTTGCTAGACTTGACTGTCAGACACTATTGAGTGACTGACTGGCTTTTTGTTTTCTTTGGTAATAACCATGAAAAGAGTTGTAAAGGGTACATGAGCACTTGTTTACAACAATAACCCACTTCTTGTGATGGCAAAGACTAAACTGATTGAATCTTTGCGCAGCATAAAACGTATGACCATTCGGTACAATTGTCTGAAGATCAAGACTATTACTTTTGGGCTCTATAGCCCTAAAGTCGATTTGACAACTTATAGTCGTTATTTTCCCACTTGAAGACATTTAAGCCCCACCTTTTTTAGGGAAGTTCTAAATTAGTATTATCTTTCAAATGCAGTTGGAATTTAACTTTTTCATTTGTTTGGCCTGCAAATTGGACATTTTACCTTGTAGTATGGACCTTGGTTGCAATACTGACAAGTGTTTTTTCTTCTTCTCTCTTGTAGTTCCATGACTGTAACTAAATTCATTTTTATTTTTGAGGATATGTCAGAAAGGCATATGCAGAGAGATAAGAACCATGATTATTCATTGGCTATTCATCTAATGACCTTTGACCTTTGATTTTAATTTTAGCTGTTGAGGCTGGCTCTTCAGATGAGGAAGACAGTAAAGAGTTGGGTGGACTTTTTACCCTCACCAAGACTAAGGAGTCCAAAAAGAAAATGAGGAAAGCATCGAATGACACTGACTGTTCTAGCTTCCCTGTGGAGATGATGAGAGATTGGACATTGGATGAGGTGGGTAAAATCCAAATTGTGAAAGTTCTTGGTTGTAGAGTGACTTTTTTAGCTTATTTTTGTTTGACTTGAATGGTGTTGTTATTTTGGGCTATTCCTGTTTTACATAATTATGCTGAAGCAGAACCTCATGTGTTATTCTCTCTCTTACATGTATCTCTCTCTCTCTCTCTCTCTCTCTGCCTTTGTCTGTATATGGCTGTCTGGTTGTCTCTCTCTCTCTCTCTGCTTTATCCATATAATACTGCCATCATGTCCTTACCCCTGTCTGAAAATTTCATTACACAAAGTTGCACATGAATATTATGCCCCAAAACCAAACCCTGCACTGCCTAATCTACAAAGACCAGCCATATTAGGGCTGGGAATTCTTTTGTTTTGTCTCTACTGAAGCATAAGTTGACTTTATTATTTGCCCAGATGAAGAGCCTGATTGCTGACTGTATGGTGACAGGAAAGTGGGGTGAAGATGAGGATGCAAAGACTCTCCTAGATCAAGACGGTGAGCATCTTATATTTTCTTCTTGCTCCAAGCGTTTTACAAACCTTAAGCAATTAAATAAGTTTTTAATCTTGCATGTTGCATTGTTTCTGCATATCAGGAAATGAGTATGGTACGGTAGTTTAGGGTAAGGTAATGGTGTGTAATGATGCATCCAGAATGCAAAGTGGATTATATGTTGAAAATCACTATTTTGGGGGCAAGTGGTAGAATTTTATCATAAGGACATAAAGCAGGTAACTACCTCTGTGTTATCTAAATTGTCTTGTAAAAATTACAACTTCTTTAATATCAAGTGACATCACCATAAACTAATCACCAAACTAAATAGCCTTCTATATTTAGGATTTTCCTTATTTGTAATTGTATTTTTCTCATTTTTGTTAATGGGAATATAGATGACCTGTATGGGGACTTTGAAGATTTGGAAACAGGTGAGGTCCACAAAGCAGAAGAGCCTTCTGAATCACACAGTGATGATAGTGAGGATGAGAAGGAGGAAGGTAATGATGGAGACAACATGGAGAAGAAGAAGAGCAAGAGAGACATGACACTGGCAGAAAAAAGAGTAGAAAAGAAGAGGAAGATGAAGGAGATATTCAATGCTGACTATGATAACACAGGAGGAGAGTCATACTTTGATGAACTGAAAGAAGAAATGAATCAACAAGGCCAGGTATGTATTCACTTTGGAAGAAAATAAAGGTAGAAAGTAAAATACTTGTTATCTTTTGGAGATGTCAATGTTACCATGTTTGTGGTAAATCAGTGAGCTTATGATTACAAAGTCATTTAAATACTTAGCTCTCTTACACATATGAAACTATATCACAGAGTTCAACAAATAAACATACAAGGAACAAAAGTTATAAATAATCGTTGAATAGGAGGGTTTTGAGAGGCTTCTTAAAACATCTAATGAAGGAGACAGGCGGACAGGTCGGAGGGAGTCATTCCATAGTCATAGTGCAGAGGCCTGAAAAGCATAATCACCAGATTTACTGTTTCTTCAGTGCACCTTTAGTATGGTGCAGTCTGAACTTGAATGAAACCCGGGTCTTGCAAAATGGTAAAGAATTATGATGAAAGAGCCAAGATAGGTGAAAGCTTTACCTTGGAGACATTTGTATGCAATAGCCAAGATCTTGAAAATTATGCATTGTCTGATTTGCATTTGGTGTGTTTTTCTTCTTCTGAATAACAGTTTTAAATAACATTTATGCCTGATATATTTTCAGTTGAACAGGAGTGAGTTTGCTGACATGGAGGATGACATTAGAACTCAATACGAGGGGTTCCGCTCAGGAATGTATGTCAGAGTAGAGGTCAGTATTCAATATCTACCACCATCTTTTACTACAGATCTTCAGGGCCTAAGTTATTCCATTGATTCATAGTATACAATGTACATGAAATTAAACGTTTTTTAAACCTTGTTAGTATCATGTCAATAAATATATCAGGCTATTTCAGCTGGTATAGAAATATCAAAGAATAATTAAAGCTATGATATTAACTGAATTTAGGCGGAGGCATATTAGAGAAGCATTGGCATTTTTCTTGTTCTATTTTCAGACATTTAACAATTGTGTGTCTTTTTGCAGATTGCTGATGTTCCATGTGAATTTGTAAGCCACTTTGACCCAGCGTATCCACTCATTCTTGGGGGTCTACTCAATAGTGAAGAGGCTGTAGGATATGTGCAGGTAAATACTTCAAACTTCAAATTATCATCTCTGGCTTCAAAGTTATTCCCATTCACAATATTTCACCATGAAGTTTACTGTACAAATGTTTTAGGCACAAGAGATTTCATCCAAATACCGTGCGATTGTGTTCTGAATGCATATGTATAAGGAAATAAGACAAAGGACCTGTAAGGGCAGGTTCGGATGGGTTGTGGATGTACTCGGCCCTAAGCGAGTCTGGAAGAGTCCCCCAATGTTTAATGTTCTTTCAAACACTGTCCAGCAAACGGATTCAACAATCAGTGAATATTTGTGAATGGTCGGATTAACGATCAATGAATGCATACAGGTGGCAAGATTAATGAAGTGAACGGAATACTCGAAAGGAGCCAGGCAGATTTAATGGACATGACATGACATTTGTGTCCAAATAGATCCCTAAACCCCTTGGATCCCTAGGGGGTCACCATAGTTACTGTTACTGTAGAATTTAAACAAGTGTTTTGATGACTTTCTGTTTAGATGCGGCTCAAGAAGCACAGATGGTACCCTAAGATCCTGAAGACCCGAGATCCTCTCATCTTATCGGTTGGTTGGAGACGTTTCCAGACCATACCACTTTACTCCATCCAAGATCATAATGGACGCAACAGACTTCTCAAATATACTCCTGAACACATGCACTGCCAATCTATCATTTGGGGTAAGCAATTTTCTTTTCTTTTTCTTCAAATTTAATTTTACAGGTATGCTCACTTTTTCTCCCATAGGCATTACAAGATATTTAGTAGCTGGAGTCTCACGATCAACAAACAGGATTCTGATCACTGTAACATAGTTATTGCGCATTAGGTAGCCCACCTGAACTCTTATAATACAAATATTTTGTCTTATATCAGCATGTCTTCATGGCATTATGAGATAAACAAAGGAGATCTCAGTGAGTGCTTTCATCTGTAAGATTAAGACTCTTGCTTTATTTAGAATGTTTTTTGTACATGTAAGTCTAAACTCTATTTTCATTATTTGTTTTGTTCCTTACAGGTCCCATCACATGTCAGGGTACTGGAGTTTTAGCTGTACAGTCTGTGGCAGGCAGAATGGTGAGTTTGATATCATTTTGTAAGGGTTTATATTATGTTTCATGTGCATTTTATTAGAATTTACATGGTATAACATGGGAAGTTTTTTAAATTTTGGTTCATGTAGGTGCACATGGCGACCTGGGATGATCATGTGAAATATGACCAACATCGTTGTTATCATGGGTTTTAATGTGCACAAGTGTCAAACATCTATATAGATAACATGCATTTCAAGGCAGGTATTAGTAGCAAATTCATATGTTTGTAAGTCCAATATATTCTGCCTCTTTTCTACTCTAATTCTAGTTGCTGTTCATTCTTGTTCTTACTCAAGTAGAAAGATAATGCAAATCAGAAACAAACTTTAAAGTTACTAGCGATATTATTTTCGATACTACATCCGCAATGAGTAATATATTTAGCAAACTATAAAGTGATTGCATTTTTCCTTCTTCAATGAACAGCCTGGCTTCAGGATAGCTGCTACTGGAGTGATCCTGGACTTAGACAAGTCCATCAACGTGGTAAAGAAACTCAAACTGACTGGAACACCTTTGAAGATACACAAGAATACAGCATTTATACAGGTAAAGCTGATACTTGCACTGTCTTATGACCAAATCTTAGGAAGAGGATGAAAAATAGATTCTCAGTTGTCTGAAAGCATTCTCCACAAGGAGTATTGTTGGTGGCATAAGTTCCACCTGCACATATAGCAGTTTGTTATTGTCTTCGGAGTAGTTGCTACAACCAGCCGTGTCAGACACGTTGCCCCGGGGTGCGAGATAGGACTCTTGTAGCGTGCCCTCATGATTTCTAGTGAATTGTAGTTTAAATATCTGCAAAGACCATCAGATCATGAGTATACACTCTTCTACGCTAGGACCCTTCCACCTCGATTGCTCTCTGCACAGTTATCTCAGCGCTTCACTTAATTCAGTAGGGTTCCCACTTAGCTGTGTTGTATTGGCGGGATATGGTGAGTTGTGGAGAATTGCCTCTCTACGGCACTCGCAGACAAAGCTCTTCTTGTAACTCGGATAGCTTTGCATGGCTAGGCGTAACTCGTTACATCTCTCAAAGACTCTCCTCAAAGTGGGGAGCAGTTCCAAATTTTTGAACATGTTCAAAATTTTCAAAAATATACTGACTCTTTGAAATTTGAGGTGAACTCGCTTACACTTGTAATACTCGCATTACTCGTAACAAGCTCGCGCAGCACTCTACATACAGTAAGTCGTAGCAACTCGTCTCCTTCAAACCTCCTTTGCATTACTCTTGTCTCCTGCTGAACATCTCTTTTTTCAAATGCGCCTCCTTGACAACAGGGTCGCCCCAATTGTGCAGAAGATCAAGGCCTGTTCTTCCTCCAGCAGAGCAAATATATGCTTCTAGCATCAATCTTTATTTTGGAGAGCGCCAACATTATGCATTTCCTGCCCCTTTATCACATACCGTATGAGTACTAGAAAACTTGTTGGAAGATCTTTATATCTCGTTGGTAGATCGGTACAAGTCTTACACAGGTCATAGCAACTCATACAGAGCTCGTGTAACTCGTATCGCAATGAATATCCCTGGATCGTATCTGAATTCATTTCTACCCTCACAAGTGTTTCATATATCATAAAGTTTTTTGAGGGCTTGACCTTTTAATACATGAACTCTTAACATCATGTATTTCAGATTACTTTTCTTTTAGATGATGAATAACAAGTTACTAGCAACACAAAAATTTGTTTTCCTTGTCGAGTGCAGTATCAAACAAATTAGAGGCAAAGATAATATATGTACATGTAAGTGGCCTGGGACATTAGTTCCAGTAACATAAACGCATAGTATACACAAGTAAACCTATAAGTGATGTGTGTGTATGCGACACATGCTTACCTGAATTGAATTGAATTGAATCAAGGTTTATTAAAAAAGCATGTGTTGCAGCCCAATGGCTGAATTGGTCATGTGTACAATTAAAACACTCATTGCATATTTTAAATAACAAATACAATTACAATTGATTTGTCAATATTGAAATATATATAGTTACTATGANAAACATATTTTGAAGAGGAAATTTGTTGTAATTGATCAGTAAGGCTTTCCCTTCGCAATGATATGAATTTTGAATCAATTCAAAACACTTTTGCTTCTTCGTGTGACTCCTTTAAAGAGTCATTAAGACAATATACAAATAATATTATTTTCATAACATTTTTGAAGATTGATATTGCAAGTATTTGTATTATTGCTTAGAGAAATGATATTTATAATAAGAAAAACAATTATGGCACTCTAACATTCCTTTTCCTTCAGATATAAAGTGGCTATTGAAGGGAAAGGGAACATACATGTAATTGTGTTATTTTGGTTTGTTATTGTCTTATGGAGAGTGAAAATCAGGAAACTTCAACATCTGTTAATAGAGTATGATACAAATAAAAAAATGTATATTAATTCATCTATTTTGATTAATTGGGCTTGGCTTTATTGAGAAGATGAACAAAGTAAGGTATGGGGCTCTTTCGGAAACGATTGGTTGTGCACTTGAAATGTTAATATCTAGATGCATGGCGTAAGGAGATGGGTACGTTCTTCCGAAGAGGTAACCAGGTACTTCATGATTGGTGCTTTAATTTTGCTATCATTACTGTACATAAGCAGCAATACAATAACAAATAAAAAGAAAATTATTTGATATCAAATGTGTTTCTTTGATTGGCGTATATGCAGGGAATGTTCAATTCTGCTCTGGAGGTGGTCAAGTTTGAAGGAGCTTCCGTGAGAACGGTCAGTGGTATCAGAGGTCAGATCAAGAAACCATTAAAAACACCACCTGGAGCCTTTAGAGCGACATTTGAAGATAAGATCCTCAGGAGTGGTATGTATCTAAAATTTCGAAAATGTGCTCAAGTGAAAAGCCCACCGTACTATAAGCCCCTTCTGCAATCCAAATTTTCAATGACATTGCAGATGCATTGGAATATGAAACTGTTAACAAATATATTGTTTCTGATTGAGGTTATGAATAATGATATGAATACCCCAAATAACAAATTTAGTCAATATAAGCCTCCTACTTGGTGTAAAAGCCAAATGTTTCAAATTATATAACTATTTCTGAGCTCATAAGACGTTTCCTACTTCAAGGAAAATTGCAGCCCCCCCAAAATAGTTATTTTATTACTCACATATATATTCTAAACCTTGATTATTGAAATCTTTGCATTTTCTAATGCTCATGTCAAATGAGCTTGCAAATTCTTCATTAATCAGATTGTAGTTGGGTTTGTCATGTGCGGTGGGCATAAGGCATGTAAATCGAAAACAAAGAATTTTGAAGTAACCACTAAATCCCTCAATTAGATAATTTGAGATTGGTCATATGTCCTCCATACACATTTTACTATAATAATGGGAAGTAATTATGTGTAGTCCAGTATATCACTACAGAGAGCTACAAGAGAAGAGCATTGAAAGAGTGTAAACATTTTCTTTCCTCTTTAATGGTAATAAACAAGATAACATTGAAAATATAATGATGTTTATTGTTCTTTTTCCCCATAGATATTGTGTTTGTGAGTACATGGTTTCAAGTAGCCATTCCTAAGCTGTATAACCCAGTGACCAGCCTACTGCTTGCCCCAGAAGAGAGAGGTAACTGGACAGGAATGAGAACAGTTGGTCAGATCAGACATGATGCCAGCATCCCAGTACCTAATGATGCTGATTCTCAGTACAAGGTAGGTTTAAATTTAACAACTATCTGTATTCTTCAAGAAAACTAATCTATAATTATCATTACATGTACAGTATGTACATGCTGATTTATAAGATTTCATGATTTTATTTTAAGATTTATCAGTCAATCTGCAAAGAAAATGTGGATACATACTGAAAAGCATCATTTGGAACCAAATTTTGTGCCCCCCCCCCCCCAAAAAAAAAGAAAAGAGTCCCTTCAATGTGATGTACCTGTCATTTCATGTGTAAATTGATCACCATTATCTGCTATGATATTATGTAACATGATACATTTACATTTATTGGAAGCTATGATGTAACTTTAATCCAAGATACCCATGATTTGAACATCCCTTTTGAAAGTGTGTCGTGTAAATGCACTTAGAAAACCATAGTCAAAGGTTTTTTTATAACTCACATCTATTGGCTGTAAACCATTCAATATCAAGTATTGAAATATGTTCCCTCAGCTTCACCCCAACTTTTAAGTTCAACTGCCATTAATGGGTTCATGGAAGTTGAAATTTACTGTAAAAGCATGGCATTGATGAAAAGGAATTATATCATCATGTTGACTGTAATGCTTTTACAAATGGACTCAATATCATTTTGAATGTTTTCAGATAGATTTACTTATATGCACTTATTTTACCCTTGCACATTTTAAAACAGAAAGTGGCCAGGAAGCCTCGGAGGTTCAACCCACTTGTGGTTCCAAGGGGTCTACGAAAAGATCTTCCATTCAAGGAGAAGCTCAGGAACACAGGCAAGAAAGTACAGAAGAGAGGAAAGAAGGGTGCAACATTAGGTGCATTGAGAGCTGTCATTAGAGAGCCTCAAGAGAGAAAGGTATGTAGAAAACATGAATGGACTAGGCATGATAAGACACTTGGTCTTGTGATATATATAGTAATAAGTTTAAAGGGGTAGTTGAGTTTAGGTGTAGAGGGCACTACACAAAATAACTTTTTTGTGAGATAATGAAAAATTGATTGCCCAATTTGAAAGAGCTTTAAATAACAATTTAACAATTTAAATATCAAAATCATCTTTGTTGATCAAAATTGGTTCAGAGATGGCTGAAGTATCCACAAATATTTGATAATTTTGAACAAGCCGTTGAAAAAACGAGCAAGCACCTTAATAATAATGATAATAACTTTTATTTATATAGCACTTTTCATAAGATATTTATATCAAAGTGCTTTACAATATTGATACAAGTAAAACTAAACAGAGTAATGAAAGGAGAACAAATTTAAAGTGAAATTATCAAACATAAGATAACAAGGTAAAGTGACAGTTTAAGATATAGGTTTTATTCCAGCCAATGGCATTGTTTGCTTTTTGCTGGCTTTTTTGTGTTGGTTATAATAGGCACAACCAGCCAGCCGGTGTATTGTTATTATTTTAAGTAACAGTCACCATATTTTTTTGAAAGTGGAGTTAAATTGGTATTATCGGATTTAATCTAAATTTCACATACTTTGGTGTCTACAATTTCCTTCATAGCAACTTTTGGTCCTAAAAGGGCACTAGAAATGTCATAAATAAGAATAAGAGCAATAAACATGCACTTTGAAGGCATTTGCGATCTTAAACAAGAACTGTCACTATAATTCAACAGGAATATCATAGAAATAATGGGAGAAGGTACATGTAGTATTCATACCATTAGCAATTCCAATTATTGAAATATGAATTATGTACAGTAAATAGAGGTTAAACCTATAGTTTAGCGATTGTATTATATGGATTGTGTGATAATCATTTGTGTTTCTGTGCTACAGGTTGCTGCATTGATGCATGAATTGAGCACACTTTACAAAGAGAGAGAGAGGAAGGATCATAAGGCCATGTCAACCAGAGTGGAAGCTCACAAGAAAAAGGTACGTGACCAACCCATATCTACAGCGAACGAACACAATACTTACCCATACCATCAATGCTATTCCATTACTCTACCCTCCTTTTACTGGGTTATTCTTGTGTTCAATCACAGGGTTAGAAATAGTACCTTTCATCTTTTGGGCAGAAGGGTTTGATTTCCCCCAAGGCTTCCATGGTTAGAGGGGGGGGGGGCGCTAAAAAAGATGGATAGGCTGGTGAAGGAGCCTTATTAGTATTAGCGGGAGCGCCTGGGCCAGAGTAGGCACTTGCAAAGCAAAAAGAAAATGATTTTAGGTGTGGGGCTTAATATAGTACCGACACTGGGGTTTCCTACATTGACCCCTGATTAAGTCTGAGGTCATAAGGAAAGTAAGTCTGTGTATACAGACCCTTCTTTTGTGTGTTCTTTGAAGGAGATAACCTTTGCGGGTAAAAAGCAGGTAGGGTAAGGGAATAGCATTAGTGGTTTAGGTAAGTATGGCTACTTAGAAGATCTTATAAGGTCTGTAATGTTGGAAGTGCATTTGATGAGTCAGACCTTGCATAGTATGGACTTCATCGGTGGTTGATCTTCCCGTTTCTCTTGAGTAGTTGCTTTTATTTATAACTTTAATTGACAAAGAAATTGACTAATTAAACTTAGTTGATATTAGTAGTAATGATACCATGATAAGGTGCAGATGTCATTCTGTATAAGGCACCATTAGATCCGTATCAGCTGCTTCCTAAATCACCATGGTTTTATACCTTTGGAACAAAATTCCTATGTCTCTCGTAGCACTACAGGACTTCTGTAATTTAGGCACATCTATATTTTTAAAAATTTGTAATACTCTTTTTTTTTGTTATACACTAGAAATCAAAATACTTAGGATTAACATGCTAGTGGATTATTTGGGCCTGAACTTTCTCGGTATATCTAATATAATTCCAAGGCTTTGTAAAATACTGAAAATACTGTTGACTACTAAAAGCAGTGATTCCCGCCTGATTTATTAATTACTGATTGTTTTACAGATGGCTGTTGTGGAGGCGCAGAGGGAACAGAGACAGAAGGTAGCCAAACAAGAAGTCTATAAGCTGATGGGACAAATGAAGAAAAAGGACAAAAGATGATCCATAGTTTGGAAAGAAGGAAGCTTTTCTACAATGTATTTCAGAGCTTTACTCTGATGCAATTATTGCCTTATCTCGGTGGAAATCACATTATGGAGTGAAGGAATAGACTTATATCATATGAGATTTTGTATGAGGGAAGAACATATCTTTTATCAACTTTGAGCAGGAACTCCAAAAGTCACAAGAAATAATATATTTGTTTGAATGTTGAATGGTGTTACTCGTTGTTAGAGTTTGTCAGTTACATTGCTTACACATACAAGCTATAGAATGAATCGACAGATCACCTGATTTTAGAGACATGTATAAGAAGTGTTACCTATTGTACATCAGTTTTCTTGAGGTTGGTTGTCATTTCAAAGTTCATGCCAACAAAACCTTGTTGTTCATTTCTGGACATGTAGCCTTTATATCTGATAACACCACTCCTGGGTTTTGGCACAATTCCCATAAGTGAGAAGAATAAAATGTTTAAAAAATAATGATGATAATTCAATTCAAGTTTATTAATCATGCACAATATATGTAGTGATAATAACTGTTTATTATTGGAGTAACATTCCCAAATGATGATTAATGAAAATGATTTGGTGTCTTAATCCATAGTTCATGTTTTGTAGAGGTTTGTTAATCCAAATGTTCATGAAATGAACGTTGTAACATGGTTGGAATTCCAAATATTCATCCTTTATGAGGGGGTGGGGGGGGTAGTCAGCACATTTTTTTTTTTTTGGTCCTCGAAAAATTTTCAATTTGCACCCTCCCCCCCTTGAGCTCCGGGGGGGGGGGGGGGGCCC
>BEXV01000942.1:52578-76825 GCA_003118195.1 Hemicentrotus pulcherrimus
ATAATTTTGGAAAAAAATTGAGCAGTCTCCTTCAAGTCTAGAAAAACTCTTCTTTTCTTCTCTTCTAAGTATTTTTCTGTTTCCCTAGTATATGGATAATTTTCTTCTTGCTTTGCACTATAACAAATGCACTATAAATACACTATTATTGTACTACAAATGTTTTGAAATTGCTAGTTTCTATAGCCTTTATTAAAACAAAGAAGCTTGAAAGAATGATTTCATGAAAGTGTGTTGATGATGTCTTGTCAAGTTTTATAGCAACAGGAAATTATGTTTTGCTATTGATTTCTGTGAACATACATGTATTTCACTTTACATTTCAGTTGATCCGATTGAGATGGAATTCAAAATGAAGAAAAGGGATTACTATGACGACAAGATGGGATTCAAACACATTACCAAGTGAGATATCCATATATACAAATGTATCAGGCATTAGTATTGTTAAGAACTTATTATTTGAAAGATCTGCACAGCGATGCTATTATACTTTTCTGTTACACTTTTTTCAAATTTATTTCATAATGTACACAGTATAGGCTCTAAATGTATATGTATGTCAGATTGAATTTAGAAATAATAACAAAAGTAAATAATAATAATAGCATTTTCAAAATTCCTACAACTCGTGCGAGAAAATGGAGAATCAAGACATTTTGAAAACTCCCTCACAAATGCCTTTCGCAATCTGTTGCCAACAGTCATAGCCCAGTGAGATAGGGGCTTATCAAAGGTTTTATGAACATGGGCTCTGGTTATGGTTGTGAAACTGGGTTGGAATGTGCTTGTTATCCTAGACGAGGTATTAAAAGGGAAGTCCACCCTGATATTTAGTTGATATAAACTGAAAATGAGAAAAACAGGTTAGTGAAATTTTGAGTAAAATCTGATAAAAGATAGGTTATACATTTTTGAACTTGTAATCAACCAAATGCAAATTCGCAACTCTATGACGTATCTTGCGAGACCAAGAATAAATAAGAAATTTCCATTTCCCCTAAAGAAAATTTTGAATCATTTATACACCCTAAATAAATCAGTAATATGTTTCTATACAATCCCTGTTTGAAACAAATCTATTCCCTCACCAATAACAAAGAAGGTGAAAATGTATTAAATTTTCTGTACAGAGCAAAATGGAGACGACCTAAAAAGAAATGTCACGGTGTTGCCAATGTGTGTTTTACTGATGACAACTTTCCTATTTTTAATCAGCTATTGCTCAAACTTTCAACAATTTGTTTTTCTTATTTTTCTTCTTTTATCAATACCGGATAAATATCGGGGGGGGCTTCCCCTTTTATTGATACCAAATTTCTTAGTCCCTTAATTCGTTCCTATTTTCACAAAGTGACGGTAGTGAGGAAAATTTGCACGCAAATTGTATGCGATTTTCATTCACTACCGTCACTTCGTGAAAATAGGGACGAATTAGTTGATAAATACATGATATTAAACCTCTTGCATGTAGGTAGTAGCTTGAATTTGCTTTCTTATTGCCTCTTAGCTTTATGCATGAAATACAGGCAAAAACAATTGAAATAAAAATTTCCCAATTTTTTCTTGCAGGGAGCAAAAAGCACAGATTGTGAGAGATTACATTTATGCTATTCAATGGATCTTACATTACTACTACAATGGTATTCAATCATGGAGTTGGTAAGGATATGTCAACTATTTTCTTTTTGAAAGACAGCTTTATTAAACATATTCCAATCTATAGATTTTTCTTATCTGGGGACCTAGTGTATCATTTGACCCTTTTGATTTTAAGTTTACATTTAAAGATGTTGGCTAGTATCGATACACTTTAAAAAACCCTGAAATTATAGGGGTTTGATGCCTTTTATTCTTTTTTTCTTTTTCTTCTTCTAATAATTATAATATTTACTTTTTATAAAGCGCTTGATACAAATGTCTCTAAGCGCTTTACACATATGCTATGTTGTTTCAATGTATAGAAATACAGTTTACAATGTCATTCAATGACTTGGTGCATTTCCATCCAAAATATAATTACATTGAATTCACCTAGTCATGTAATGAAGAACAAACGGGTCTTGTTTATTCAGTCAGATATGAAAGAAACCTGAATTTATGTTGAGTTCATTAGTCAACCATTTAGGAATATTCTTATGTTGATCAAGCGATGGAAATTATCACTGAAAAGGAAGTTAACATCAGGTTATCCTGACACAAAGGAATATTGCCCTAGATGTTTTGGTTGATTCATCCCAACTGTACGCTTTAAACAGGCGTTTGTTTTTTAATTATTGAGATATATTATATTTATGGGTACTTCAGTGTGCTATCAAGTATATAATGTATGTTACCAGTTCTGCCAATAAAAAGAAGCACAATCATATCTGCGTGTAGCTCGCTACCTCTGCAGTTATTGCAACAATGTGAACTGTTTGTTGACACAAGCTTGTGACAGCTTCCATGATATCTCCAACAACTACGTTTTCCAAGTACCAGCCATGGCTAATATCAGCAAAAGTGTCACACTGTAGAGAAGAAACCTCACAGATCAGCTAACAAAAAAATAAAAAGACCAGGGGTATTTAATAAAGCTGTTCGTAAAGTTACGCACGACTTTAAGAATCACTTAAATATGAAAAGCCAAATGGGATGCTCAATCACTTTTAACTGGATCAACTAAAATTGAACTGTGCAGATGTAGATTAACATTCTTATTATAACAAACTTTTTTAATGCAAAGTATATTTTTTGCCATGATTTAATTGAGGTTATTGTAAATATAGTCACACTTTGGTAAAAAATCAGGAAAAACTTTGGGCATCCTATCTGGCACTTCATATTAAAGTCGTTCATAAAGTCATGCATAACTTTACAAACAGCTTTATGAAACACCCCCCTGGTTGGAACATATGCTTGCGCCTATTTTACATACTCGGTGGAACTCACATTTTATATATGAAATATTCAAGGCTTAAGGAACTCATCATTATTTCCTTTGCACAATCCCTGTAGAATTCATACAAGAGCTGTCAGCTGTGAGAGATGGAAATGTATTTACTGGAACAGTTGTTTTTGTTGTTTGCTTGTTCTTTATTTTTTATTTTTTCTATATGATTTGCTTTTGGGTCACCTATACATACATGTAGACACATCCCTCCCTTTGCTTCCTTCTTCCTCTTGTTTACAATATTTTGTGTTTGTTCTACATCTACATTTGTACAATTGTCTTGAATTTATAGACAGATAAACACTTATACCATTCAATAACTGCTTCAATTTACTGCAGGTACTACCCCCATCATTACTCACCCTACATGTCGGATCTGAAGGACTTCTCTGACCTCGTCGTGACCCTTGACAAGGGTCAGCCTTTCCTTCCATTTGAGCAGTTGTTGGCTGTCCTACCTCCGGCCAGTAGGGATCATCTACCTCAAGCATACCATGTTAGTAAGAAAATCAATAATAATAATGATAGGTCGGTTTATATAGCGTGGCTACTATCTGAATATACGCTACTGAGCTATTGAGAGTATCATATTATTAGCCCGGCTGTAGCTGAGCTGCCATAATAATGATATTCCGCTTTTACATAGCGCTTAATACATCGATGACGTGTATAAGCGCTTTACAGATATATTATTACCTCTTATCGGATTCAGGCTTATTTGGACACATATTATGCACATTTCTCCACTCCCTGGGAAGCATTCCATCCACGTTTCATTTAAGCACACTCGCTCATCTAACCACATTGCCCATTTAACACCTAGGTGGAAAATGGCTAATGTAGATTAACGTCTTGCCAAAGGACATTAGTGCCGCGGCGGGACTTGAACCCCATACCTTGTGATCTGCAGTTGGGCAACTTATTCACTAGACCACAACATCTCTACACAGCACCTCTAATAAGGCGCTAGAGCATTCAAGGAATTTTTTCGTCCCGGGTAGCCATTTACTTAACCTGGGTGGAGAGCGGCAAATGTAGATCAAAAATATTTCTTATTATTTGTAACAAAATCCTCCTTTAGAGATGAAATCGTTAAAAATGATCACTTCATAAAAATGTTTGAATATGGATTGATTTGCTTGAATAGAATATTGTATTGATTGAAGTGGTTTTATTGATTAACAAATCCATTCAAAATTCTTTGATTTCACAATATTATCTAGTCAGTGTGTCTTTTATGTTTCCCTTTTCTAGCCAATGATGTTGAATGAGAATTCCCCAATCCTTGAGTACTATCCACTGGAGTTTGAGCAGGACCTCAATGGTAAACTCCAAGCATGGGAAGCTGTTGTGCTTATACCCTTCATTGATGAGGTATGGTTTATCAATCTGGCTGCATTTGGATGAAACTTTCCTTTTGGTTTTCCATGAGGAAAGGGGAGGTTAAACTGATGGAGTAAAGTTCAATTGTCATTTCATGTTCTGAAACAAAACAATGGTTGTTTTTCAACATTATTTTTTCATGGACATGGCATTAAATATAAAAATCCACTGTCATAATGCATATTAGACAGCATTTTCTAGCCTTTTAATAAATGAAATCAGCTGAGAAAATTTATTTGATGGTGTAGAACCTCAAAATCATGAGTTTTGTACTGGCATTATCTTACAGAATGAAGAAGAAGGATGTTACCATGATATTATTTACCTTTAAAGATGATGAAGAAATCTGAAAAGGCCTGGTTTTGGAGTTGGAGCTTTCAGCTGTACAGTATGTTCCTTTCCAATTTATATTGCAGTATATGTTTTTTGTGGTTTGTACAGAAACGGTTGTGGGCAGGAATGAAGCTGTATGAGGATAAGCTTACCGAGGAGGAGAGGAAGAGGAACTGCCACAGTGAGCATCTTCTCTACACCACAGACCTATCCAACCCTCACACCTATATATCATCCTTACAGGGAAAGTTTCCTGATATACTCCACTGTGTCGCAAAGTAAGCTGTAGATGAGTTGACCAGGGAATATGGTGATGATGTAGTGAATTTTTTTTTAAGGACAGCTGTGTTGTAGGGCCGCTTAGCTGAATAATTGTGCAATTATGTCCAAAATCTACAAATTTTGCACTGTACTTGAAGTAACCAATACCGATCAATAGATATGGAGGTGTTGTGGTCCAGTGGATAAGTCTACGGACTGAACCACAAGGTACGGAGTTCAAATCCCTGTCGCAGCACTTATGTCCTTTGGCAAGATTTGGGTACCTGGCATGAATTTATTCTTTAAAAGCTCAAGTGCTGTAATGCCAGCAGTGCTAAACCCAGGGAAATGAGCACCAGGAATGACAATGTGCTAGACATGAGTGCTATTCAAGAAACCACTATTATTATGTAAGCACTTCCAGTAATGGTTTCATGCATTGATTTTTGTGCCAGAGGCATTATGTTTATGGGTTGTTTGTTCGTCCATCCAGCTTTCTTGTTAACAAGATATCTCAAGAACCGCTTGAGGTATGAACTTCATACTTGGTGACAGTGTGTATAAGAAGACGATCTTATTAGATTGTGGGATATGTAGGTCAATGGTCAAATGTCTTAGAAGTCAATTTGTGAAATTAAAGGTTGTTATCACAATATGTCAAGAACTTGAGGTACACTGTATGAGATTCAAACATGGTGACTGTAATACTATAGGCAGATGATCCAATTACATTTGTGGGCTAGTAGGTAAATATCAGTCGTTAGTTGACATTTGATTATTGGTTGGATGTGTGTGCTTGTATGTGAGCAACCAGAGGCCACTGCTCAAAGTCCTCTCTGAGGGACTTGGTAATGAGGAATTTTCTTACAATTGGTGTCAAGGGATCATTCATTAGTAAGTTATTAAATGACAAAAATTGTATTGCATTCTCAAAACTAGACAGAAAATGATGTAAGGATAATGTAAATACCCACTGACCATCTTCACCTGTTTGACAAGAAAGGACACGATACAGGAGCAGAGCTTGTTAGGTATCTGAGCTACGTAACTGCCATGCTCAAATATGCCATTCATGTGTTTAATTACACAGATAACCTGCACGCTCTGTAATTACCCTTTCATTATTTAATGATTCAGGTGTGAGCTAGTAAGGAAAGATGCATTCCAGATTGACATTAGTAGGCTCAAGAAAGGACTCTTGGAAGATGTGAGACTTGGAGTGTACTTCCCAGGTTTCCCAACACTCTATCATCTTGACTTAGAGGTAAGATCTCATTTCCCTTTGCATGTTAAATAATTTTTGCTCTGTGGTATCAAAATCTGGCACGAAGGGATATTGAATTTCCATTTCAAAATGACGTTGCTCAATGGAGTACGTATGGATCAAATTCATCAATGAATCATTTGAAAACATATTACTTCTGATTTATACAAATTAAGGAATCATATTTATGTAGCTCGTAGTTTGTTCGCAATATCTGTTTATTCTTTAGTTCGTTTTTTTCTGGGACATACCATACATGTACAAGGTTATTTGAAATAAGTCTATAGGTACACGTGCACTAGTTGAGCAGGGGCACACGCTGCAGAGTGGGGCCTTACGGTTTCTACCTGTGAGCATTATATCTACCAGCACACAAGGAAAACACAGCCTAACCTCTGGAGCTAACCTCACATCCTGACATGTTCAAGCATAATATTTACCTCATGTTTGTGCTGTGTGGATGCTTTGTCACGCTTTGTCCTTTATTCTGCAAGTATTAATATCTACAGCAATAGATGTTAGCTTTGCTTCTGTTGCATCTCCAACAGAAGAAAACACTTTGTAAAGATGATTTAATAATAATAATAATAATAATAATAATAATAATTATATTTATGGGGCACCTTATACAGACGTTTCATTGTTATGTTTTATTTTTGTCAGCATGAAGTACGGAATGCTGATGTGAAAGTTTTTCAGCAACCGAGTCGAGGAGAGAACTGCATTTTGAGTGTGAACGCTAGAGATCAGAACCTTGTAAGTACAAACATATCTACTACACTGTACTGTATTTAACTATATCATCTCATCAAATTACTATTCGTTACCTCAACTAGAAATAGCTACAGATAAAAACTCCTGAAAGAGTCCAACAATCAAATAGCCCTCAGGCTACATATTCTAATGTTAATTCTAAGCCAAAAAGGGGGAAAAGGGAAGGACTTGGTGAATGAAAAGTCAAAGTCAAACAATAGACCTGATATGAATACACTAAGGTCAATGCTAAGCTTAGAAAGGAAAAGACTTGAGAGTCCAAAGAGAAAAGTAAAGATACTCTTCCCAAGCCCTGGTAGGAGAGGGTGTTGCATCAACCCCTTCAACACAGAGATGTGTTACTTTAATATTACAGTTAAAAACAGAAGAGTTTTAAAACCTGTGAAACATTGCACAGTGATTTCAAGTGATCAGGCATTGCTTGACAGCTGTTAATTTTATCTTTGTTTTAATGTTTCTTTAAAGGGATCAGGTAACTTTGTCTTAGATCCTTAATAAATAATCCTTGATTTAGCTCCTGCTCCAATGATAATTATAAACCTTTAGGTCAGTCAGGAACTCCATGACTTTTACAAGCCAACCACCTGTCTGATAAACAAGATATTAATGATTGGAATTACAAATTTTTAAAAACCGTTCACCGAATGGTTTTCATAACACTACAGTCTATTGGGGAAAACGAGTATGGTAAAACCGGTCACTCAAAGATTTTTACTTTTTGAGGCACTTCTTGATCATTTTGAAGCACGATTTTTTTTTAGGGCTTCAATATTACACCATATCACAGACACTGGTAACATGTAGGACCGTGTATCTCAGATTTAACATTGTTAAACGATCCCGTTAATGTTTGTTTTTGCCCAGTGCTCTCCCAAAGAGTTACCCATAAGGTGATGGATGGTGTAATAACCTTAGAGGTCATGGCAGTGTATCTTTTGATCATTACTAGAGTAAACATGTTTTTTTAATTATATCAGGATGCTAGACAGATTGCCAAAGAGCTCCTGGGTGAAACTGTGTTTGCTGAGTGGCCTCATCTCAAGGAAGTCAAAGTAGTAGCAGTATCAGACGGACAATACAGGTAAGAGAGAAACAATGAAAGAGAGAGAGAGAGAGAGAGAGAGAGTGAGGGCGGAGTAGGATCAACAAAACAAAGGAAATGTATTGTGATATGCTTCACCTCAAAATGTAACTCTTCAGAAATCATGAGTGATCTAAGACATCAAAATTGTCAAATATGGCGTTAACATTATCATTTCTTTGAACTCTATGGATGTGTTAAAAAATTATGATATATTGATTGGCAACATCTTATTAAGTACCATTAAGTCTCATGGGCAATTCTGTAGCTGTATCTCCTAATCTTCATGTGAATTTCTCAAACTACTATTACTTTTGCATGGTGTAACATTTTTCAAATAGTAAAGGAGAGTGTGTGAATATTATCGGGGTATGATAATTATTATGAGTTAAAATAAGTTCAATGAAGATATTTATTGTTAAAATACAGAAGCGACAGGTTTGTTCCTATTGCGCACGAAGCCATTCAAAGTACTCGCTCGTACGAAAGTGATCATAACTTTGTAATTTCAGCTTTTAAATTCTTATGAAATTCACATAAGGTTAGAGGACAAAACTGCAATAACATTTATGAAATTTTGTTGAGGATGGGTCTTTACTCTTTCAGATACCAATCAAAATCTTGTTGCTTATTTTTAGACATTTTGTTATCATAATAGTTTTTTTTGTTGTTCAGATAATAAGGAATTGTTATTTCTAAGATTTTAACTTTAAAAAACTGTGTTATTTCAGCCATCTCACAGCAAGGGGGGGGGGGTAGAGTCTACTCCAAGCCCTTTATGATTAAAAAAATTGATATTGGTGTGATAATGAGTTTTAAGAATCCGTTATGAAATAAACTGTTCTAAATTTATAAAAAAAAAAAAACTATGTAATTTGATATTTTGATTGAAATCCATCTTTGACCTTAATCTAACTGTTCTTTGCAAGGTATGAATTGATAGAGGACTCCAGGGAAGGTAGCATGCAGGAGATGAAGCTCAAAGCATCAGAAGCTGATAAATGGAAGAGAGATGCGAGGACCATTGGTGAAGAGTAAGTATTCATCATATATGCAACAACTAATATCTCTTTGTTGATAATGTGAGAATTGGTCAAAGTATATCCACAAAATTTTCTCATGAATCAATGAAATAGTCTTTGGGCCAGTAGTTGAAGGTAAAGAGGCAAAGTTAATGTTAAGTTCCTACTTGTGAACATTATTTTTACGTTCAACATCTAATTGAACCAGCCGTTGGCGAATATCAAAAATAAACATTCTGCAAGGAAAAAAAATGTATTCCCCTTGTTAAATAACAAAATAGTTATTTTGCACATAATAGGGTAGTTGCATTTTTAACCAATGCTTGTAGCAGGGATTCAAACCCAGAACCTTGTAATCTGCAGTCTGAGGACTTTTCCTTTAGACAAGGGTTGGATTGAATAATGTTTTTAAAGGAAATTTTTTTAAATATATAAAAAATTGCAAGTAAAAAGAGTTAAGAGAATGGCCTTCTATTGTTCAATACAATCTGTTCCTCCACATAATTTGGAGCATCTTTCTCTTGTCTTACTTTACTGCCATCACAAAAACTGAGGAACCTGGAAATTTCTTTCAGACACTTATGTGCAGGCATGATATGTGTACTGCACACGCGCCACAATACACCGGAAGTATGTAATTCCAGGAAGTGGCTCAAAATTAAGTCCAAGGGAAACATCCAGGCATTTTAGGAGTATTTGACGATAGCAAGAATTATGGTTTGGTACCTCAAAGAAACCTGACATTGTGAGGGGGGTTCCTATAAATAAAAAAATAAAAACAATAACAAAATACTTTGTATACTAATACTACTTCTATGTTAAAACCGTAGCCCCTCCAAGCGGTCGCATCTCTCTCTGGCGCATTCACTCTTGCTACTCTCATTCCATCTTCCCAAGTCTTGTAAGGATTATACAAATACTAATAAATCCATATAATTTGATCGCTTATCTGTATATATGCATACACACAGTGAAACACAATAATAGAAAGAAGAAGAAAGGAGACTGGGAGAGAAAAGTACTTGCTTTTGCTTCTCTAAACTACCTTGTTACTGTATCTAGTTGCTATTGCTTTTCAAGAACAAAAGTGGTATTACATTAAAACTAATTATTGTCTTGTCCTCAATTTCTTTTTACAGGTACTTCAGGAGAAAAGGTGTCAATATTCGGGAAACCAAAGTCATTCTCTATGCCTGTCCTCTGCTTGGTAGAAGGTAAGATTCATTCATGATATGAACATTCTACAAAATTCACGACGACTTCCAGGTGTCAGTTTGTCTGTGAAGAAGTACAATATGTTATGTCCTGTATAATTATCAAGAAAGATCCTTTTTTGTTTGTAGATAAAATCTTTAACACTCATTTTGGCTCTCACAATTCATTCTCAAATGAACAGTTGCAAATACATGTAGTTTGTGCTTCAGAAATTTATTTCAGGATGTTTAGAAATTATCCAAAAGAATGAAGATGTTTTTAAAAAGGTGAGTTAAAATGTGCTGTGATTCTCTATAAATACATTTGTCATTTTAATCTTGCTTCCCATAGTCATTTGGACTTTCATTCATTGCTAGTTTATGTTTATCCTTTGACATCGCCTTTCTATTAACAACAAAAATTGATTATCTTTGATCAGGTATGCATGTGGCATTGGTGGGAACATCACCATTGAGAAGCAATGGACACTGTCTCCTATTCCCTACGCTTATCAGGTCACCCTGAAGGTAAGCACAATGTCCCTTCTTGCTATATATTGGGCTCTTGTGAACAATAACTACTTTAGGTATAGACAAAGTGTTGACAGGTAAACAAGGTCAACAATCTTTCCTAGCTCGACAGGCACCATTCGAAAGCTTATTCATTCAGCTTTCTCGCAATACCTAATAAAGGCATGATTGGAGACTTTTGCCAATTACTGGAGCTTTCTTTCTTCGAAGTGCGCAATATTGTTTTAAAGTGATCTCTATTCGCCATGCAGTTTATAGTTTCACTGCACTCGTGCGTGCAATACTCAGAAGTATAAAATCCCTCTGATTTTGGCTCGAAATGGCCTATTACGACAACAAAAGTTGATATAGATATTAGTATTTTTTTGTTGTTAATGTAATGATAGTAATAGTTATACTCTCAATTGCTTTCGGGTCTACTAAACTAAAGGCTACCAAGAGAATAGAAATTTTAATCTGAACTTGTGCTCTGGTAAAATGTCAAAGAAAGTAGATTTCCCCATCGATTTCCATAACACATTTTGTTTGTTTTTGGCAGGACATTGCCATCCATGATCCCAGCTTCCACCAGTTCAAGACATTGTCAGAGCTTTACCCCAAGGATGCACCATGTTTCATGCTGGGCAACCCTCACTATGGCTGCCAGGGAAAGGTTAGTATAACCAACAAGATGACAATCACATTACATTTTACAATTGATAAATACAGTTTACAACTAAATTGTTCATACCCTTACCAAGTTTTATCATTTCTATGGTATGTGAAAAATTGATTTGTCCAAATTTATATTTCTTGAGAATTGTTAAAGCTTATATCCAAAAGTATTCAACAAAGGCCCTAATTCCCTATCTACATTTGCCACACTCGACCCAGGTGATGTAAATGAATACCTGGCAGGAATTAATTCCTTCATATGCTGGAGCACCATAATAGCAGCCATGCTAAAGCCAGGGTAATAATTGTGGAGCATCAGGAGTGTCAAGTCTGACAGACATGGGCATTGTGCAAGAACCCATTCTTATAGTTACTAGTATTTGCCATAATGCTTGTTGTATGCACACATTTTGGTCAATACATGTATATCCATGTGTGTATGTATTTAGTGATGAGAAATATACATACATTTACTATATTTCTATTGTTTATGTTCATGTTGTTGTTGATAGATTATCCTTCAGGAACAAACATAGATTTTGTATAGACTGTAAGGGCATTCTTTGAATTCAACCATTTAATGTTGTTATTGAAAGGTTGTGGACACAAGTCAGGACAGAGTCCAGGTCCTGTTTGCAGCTCCTACTGAACCAAACCTCGAGTACATCAAAGCAACTCAACATGTAAGTTTATCGTCTCTTTGTGGAGTTTTAGTAATATCCAGATATAACAAGTTAGTCAGGACAAATAAGATTTACTTGTTATATCAGTTTTTGTGTGACAAAAAAAAACATAAAAAATTTGTACAGTCATGTAGTTACTGTAGGAATTTTGTCTTGATCATTTCCTGGTAAATAAATAAAGATGCACATAGTAGTTATATTTGTTGTGGTTTCTGGATGGGAGGACATGATCTTTTCAGTGGTAAAGGTTTGCCTGATCTGTGTACAGCTGTATTTGTAGGCCATTCTAGTCTGTAGAGTTTTTATCCCTGTTCCAGTTACTTGGCACGATTATAACTGTGTATCAATTTTCATATCTTGTTTAGTCCCACGCAGTGCAATACCTGGATAGTTATGTGGTCGCTCAGCGATTGGGCATTTCATCACTGCAAGCATCCAGACTATCAGGTTCTATATACGTGACGAGGGGACCTAGACCATCGTAAGTATTTCCAACCAATACTTCTCTATGAGGGGAGAGTGCCTATATACCTGTGGGATACACTAATCATGTTCAGAGTATAGTAATGATAAATAAGAAAGGGCATCTACGATATTATCTTCTTGCATCTGATGATCTTTATTGATTTTATCCCTGTACACTCACCCTTTCTAATGTGTCTGAGGTCTGATGAGTAATCTAACATTGACGGGCAGAAACAATTTCATGCGACATGTGTGTAGATGTATATGTAGTGGGGTTACCAGTAGGCTTGGGCCTGAGAGTCAAGTAATAGATTCTACTCGAATGCAGTTCAGAGAACTAGGTCCTCAGTTATGCAGTAAATATGCAGTAAATTTCCAGATCTTCCTCCGGAATGTTTTATTTCCACAAAATGTTTTTCCTCAAATATGTAATAACATGCTGATGTATATTGTAAATCTTCAATTTACACCACAACTGTGTATGTGAGTGTGTATGTGTGTAAATATACAGGTAGCACTCTGTACACTGTACGTGCATACCAATAAGTAGACTTTCATCTGTATAAGAATAAATACAAATTTCTTGAATTAATTCAATTATACAAGAACTAGATATAAATAAAAACATGGAACACTGCTTCAGTAACAGATTTTTTATTGAAGTGGAATAATAATGTGTATCGTAATGATGTATCAAAACATATAATTATGAACTACATGTATGATGGAAGGCTTGCAAAGAAGTGAGATTATACATTATACTGTATCCATCTTGGATGTGTACTATACATGACTAAGGCCTCATTTAGGTATGGAGCGATAAACTGAGGCAGCTTTGTTTTATGTTGACGGAAAGTGTAACATGCTTAACACATCCTATCTTATAACACAGAGCTAAATTAATTTGTTGCACGCATTTGCCATTCATTTTCACGTTTAAAAAACTTGTGCTCTATATTTGTCTCTCTTTCATAGGAGAAGTGATGAAGGCTTCAGGGGGTCTGGTGTCAATGTCGGACTCAATCTGAAGTTCAACAAGTCAGAACAAGAGGTACCTGGATTCACCAAACGCAATGATGAAGGCAAATGGATATACTCCATTCAACTTTTGGAGATACTGGACGCTTAAATATCACAGTCAGTTCAACAAGATTTCTATTTATCAACCACTTACTTTTCAAATTCACTGATTTTAACTCATGATGCTTTTTAGTATTAGCTAAAAAGGTGTTGATGATACACAGCATTTACATGGTACCATACATGGTTTTCTATTAGCACATTCAAAGACACCATACATGTATTTTTTATTAGCACATTCAAAGACACTAATTCACTATTGTATCAACATATATCAAAGGAAAATTCCACTCTGACCTTGAGTTAGTGAAAGAAACACATTGATGATTGTTTGAGCAAACTCTAAGTTATAATTAGAAAGTTATGAATTATTGAAGTTATATTCAATGAAACACTGATGGGAAACTCTGACATGTTTTCAAGGTCTTTGCTTACACTTTCAGTGACCTGATTCTCTAATTTTCTTTGCTCCTATTAAAACCTAGCTAAATATCAGGATGGTCTCCCCCTTCAAACTTGATCTTAAGTAAATGAAGATGATCTAATAGACATCACGGTGTATAAAACAAATGATATTAGGAAGCATTTATTGATATGAAACAAGGTAATTGTTAAAGAGTATCCTATCGGCTGAAAATCAATCAAATAAATTGTGGTAGGTGCTAGAACATGCAATTTAACACCCTTTCCTTTACATTGTATATGAACCCATTGTTTTCTGTGGAAATGGGTATGAGTTGTGAGAAGGATGGCACATGATCTCAAATACCATCAATTTCATGCATTAGATACCGCATGCATATCATCATTCAAAATATCATACATTCACCTCCAAATACAGAATTTCCCTCCTGCCATTATATTTAAAAGGTGGCATCACTAAGTAAGGCAAATTCTGATTTTTGTTTGATAAAAATTTGGAGCTTGCAATTTTTATATATCATTTACTTTGCAGGTTCCCAGCCGTCTTGGGATTCCTGCGTGGAAAGGGCTTTAATGACTCTCTGTATGAGGAGGAGATGTTCGCTGGAGCTGACTATGGTCTGGAAGAGGTGAAAGCATGGATTGAGAAACAAGATTCCACCAAAGCGCCCAAGAGCAAGATAGGATCAAAGGCTCTCGAAGCACCTGTCATCAAACTCATCGAGGAAGAAGTTGAGAAGGTACCGTAAAGCACAATGGTTATTAGCCTTGAAGCACCATGTATCAAAATCATAAAGGCGCAATGTCACCTTTACAGTATTCTCGCCACAAGGCCGATGGCACTTTTTTTGCTAACCAACCTAAGTGATAATGAAAAGGATTTGTCTACATCTCGATCTTTTTGTATCTCCTCATCAATCTTAAAATTCTCCACACAATTTTGTGTCTTCTGTGGTCTCTATTCTTTTTAGCCAACCTGAGCCAAAGGCTATGTCATTTTGTATGTTACAACAATTAGAAAAGTTGTCAGGCACTATCTCACAATTAGAAAAGTTGTCAGGCACTATCTCACAATTAGAAAAGTTGTCAGGCACTATCTCACAGTGACATTACCAATCCTCTACCTCTGAGATTTGCAGGGAAGATGAAAGCTTTCAACCACTGCCTTCGGATGGTATAATGTTTGCTTTGTTTTTGTCGTCTCCAATTCTCCTTGTCTATAGATGTATATTCTATTGAATCTCTGGAATGATTAAGTCTATGATTCCAACGATTCTTTACCCGTTTCTCTTTCAGGCCAAGGAGTCATCTAGTAGAAAGAAACTGAAGCTTTCAGTTAGACCTCACCTTTTGTACAGGGTAAGTGTAACTGTTCTTCACGACGTGGTATGTGATGATGGAATTATATCAATATTGCATGCTTCACTTTTCTACATGCAGTGAAACCTGTCTATAAAGACCACCCAAGGGAGACTAGAAAAGTGGTCTTTATAGGCAGGTGATCTTTATGTACAGGTTCCTTAGTACATGTTTCAATGAGAAACCATTTTCAAGGGAAACAAAAAATGTGTATTTTCTATACAGGTGGTCGCTAAAGCAGGTTTGACTGTATGTAACTTTATATATATGATCCAGCAAATTCATAATTTCACTGAGGGATGTTATATTTCATGGAGGCAGCAGGCCAGGGAATTTAATGGCTTAAGGGAAATTCTTAACTTTGAGGTGAATATGTAAATATATTTTATCTTCACTTCTTCTGCTGTCCTTCATTATTTCTTTGTTCTCTTCACCGTTTTGCTGCAGCCTATGGAGGGACAAGGTAACCTGATAGCTGATCCTGATGCGGACTACCAGCTCTTTGATAGAGTCATTAACGTTCGAGAGGGTTTCACTGTGCCTCTAGGATTGCGAGGGGTTGTGACTGGCATCCACACAGGTGAACAAAATAAGCCGGGTTTCGTTNCTGTCCTTCATTTATTTCTTTGTTCTCTTCACCGTTTTGCTGCAGCCTATGGAGGGACAAGGTAACCTGATAGCTGATCCTGATGCGGACTACCAGCTCTTTGATAGAGTCATTAAAGTTCGAGAGGGTTTCACTGTGCCTCTAGGATTGCGAGGGGTTGTGACTGGAATCCACACAGGTGAACAAAATAAGCCGGGTTTCGTTGATGGCTTTGCCAAGGTCCTGAAACCATTTAACTTGTGGTGGATGCACAGGGGAGGAGGGGCGTAGCTGGGAATATTATAGTTTTACAGCATGTATTTATGTTTATAATATGCATATAAGCATCTGTTAATAACTAAATTAGACTCATTGAACCCTTAATCTGACAGACTTTCCAAACTTTTTACAGGGGTTTTTGAAAAAATGTCTAATTTGTGTTATGTCTGTTAGGTTACAAAGCGTCCATTTTCTCTTCAACTATTAAGTGATGTACAGTGAAATTTGCGATTCACCTAGAATATGTTTCCAGACTCTTGATTTTGTTTGAAACTATCTTAGATATCTTAAAATAATGTCTGAATGTCATTTCCTTTATGCTGGAAGTGTACACATGTCGCAAATGCACCCCAAATTTTTATCCAAAATTTGATCAATACATTTTATGTAAGACATGTATTGTAAATATGATTCTTGTGTTATGTAAATATCACTAATCACACATGATGTATGCAATTCTAATGTTTTGTAGGAGCCACTGTTTTGGACACCACATATGACGTGGTCTTTGATGAGGAGTTCCCAGGTGCACTACAATTACGATGTACTGGAAAGCGAGGTTATCGTCTGAACCCCACTTCTCTCATTAACATCAGCTATGGTCATCGCAAGTTCAAAGGTCACCATGAGAAGACAACAGCTGTGGTGAAACCACAGGTAATAGACTGGATCAGAGATAAAACATGAACAGATGATCCCAAATATTCACAGATCTTTTAGATATGGAGAAGTCTCATTTGTGCATTTTAGTATTCTCTCTCATTGTACTCTGCTGCACTAATTTAGGTTGATTTTATACTTACTATCTTTTTTATGCCTTCGTTACAAAGTAGCCGGAGGGCAGCATAGTCTGTGCGCAGTCGAACATCCTTCTTGTTTGGTGATGTGTTAATCTGAAAAATATCTAATCTTGGGCTATTTGTTCCTTTGCTCGTCTGCAGGTTAAAAAAGTGAATGACAACACTGCAGGACACACTCAAAGTCAGGAGTACTATCGGAATCGTATGGCAGCACTAGGCGCAGCAGAAACAGGAGGTGCCAGGGCATCACAGTCTTCTAGCCCAGGGAAAAGAACAGGACAGAACAAACCCCAACAAGAGGCCTTCCCTAATCAGGTCATTTCAAGCATTTTCATTATAAGCTATTGGTGATCCTGCGATTAAGCACAATTTAAAGTCATACTATGGGAATTAAAGTCATTCTCAAGAAACTTGTTTTCCCCCTGTTAACCTCTTTAAGGGCCCAGTTGTTTCTTTTCCTTGGAATGCACCTGCACAGTTTTGTCAAAAAGGCGAATTGCCCTTTCAGAGTGGTTGGGAAGAACCATATTGCTGCAAATTTATGCATTTTCTCTTTAGTTTATGTTATGGTAGTCCTGTCTTCAAATTTCATTTAAATCCCATAAATCACATCTCTTAGATGTATATAATGATTCATTGCTATTTAAAGGTATTGGTGACAATTGTGGATGCCAATTTGAAAATAACCACTTTCCGGGATTGCAATTTTCTTTGATTTCAAGTATGTTGTTCCTGATGTCAAACACTATCAGAAACCGTTGAAAAATCTTTTGTCACAATTTTGGCGTATCAAACCCTATATAACACCACTAAAAATCAAAGAAACCACTATTATTTTAATCACATTTCATTCAAATCTTAACCCTTACTGGGAGGCCCCCTCCCCCCTCGACAGTTTCGGAGATTGCGCCAAAACTGCTTGGAATTTTGAATTGTCATTTCATGACTTTTTCCCCTCAAGTCTTACGCACATTTTGATACCATTTTCGTCAAAATCGGATATACCTGTAAGGTGTTACATAACAATTAGTATGTGCATGTCATCAAAATCTTTTTCTGTAAAATGCATAAAATTAGCATTTTGCATAATTAATTAGGATATAATGACAAAAATTTGCATATTAGGAAAAAAACTATTTATACCATCTTGTTCCTTACTTAAATATCTACAAACATGAAAATTTTAGCGTTCATCGGACTTTCGACGGCCGAGATTATAGCCCAGTACAGTAAGGGTTAAGGAGCATGAATTCACTGTATTCCTTTTCAAAGGCAAATTATTTCTGTGTAGTAATGGGTGCACTATGGTTTTGATTTGCACAGATGTGTATTTCATGTCTATTCACTTTACCGTTGTAGTGTTAAATGTGATTAAGAAAGTCATATCCAGGTGAAATTTTGCACATTGTAAAGTCTAAGGGTTTAACTTTTCTGGGAGCAATTTTAGGGGCAATTCTTTCATTGTATCTTAAAATAATATTTGGAACTTCAAAAAAGCTTTGACAAATGAGACTATAGAATGGTGTAATGCATCTTGGAAGCATTATGTATGTTAGATTTATAGAAGTAGATTACCAGTCATTATTTACGTTCTATCATTGATACACACAACATATAGGTCTACTCCAGAAACAAGGTGAAAGAAGGTGCAGGAGGATCTCCAATCTCCTATGCTAAAGCCTCTCAGGGGAAGGCAGCTGTTCCCCCAGTGAGGCAAGCAACCTCTGTTCAACACTCTAAGACTGGTATGCAAGGCTTGGGAAAGATCCCAGGAGGTAAGACCGATGTCAAGGGTGAGAGACATCACAAGGGCCACATAGACTCTCCAGTGGGAGAAAAGAAAGTGACAATCTTGAGACGGAACCAAGATCTTAGTGATGTACAAGATGAGGCAAAGCAGGATGTGAGAGGATGGAGTGATGATCAAACTGTTTGGACAGAAAGTCAATCTGTTAAGCCAGAGGTCAAAAGGAAGGAAGAAGAAAGTCTGCAGCCAAAGCACACAGGCTCACCATCTGCCCAATTACCGCGTCTTAACAAGGGCAGAGAACAGGAGGATGTGGACGAGCTGTCAACCATCTGGCAGAAGCTGATGCAGGTCCAAGACAGCCCTGCAAGGAACAAGGATGAGGATGAAAAAAGGACAAGAAAGACAACCAGTACCACTGAGGAAGACGAGGAGGAGGGGCAGGATGATTCCGAGGAATACGTCACAAGCATGGGGTCTCAAGATGATGATGATGATGGAGAGAGAAGAGGAATGGAGGAGATGGAGAGGATGACACCCAACACCCAATATCGAAAGGTAAGGTAACGGTAGCTGGAGTAATGTCCGAATGCCTTTGATAGCACATAGAGAAGTAATTTTACTATGTGATATGCACTATATACACGAACAGAATACAAGAAGTAGTAGAAGTCGTAGTAGAAGTAGTACTAGTACTAGTAGTATTAGTATTAGTACCAGTAGCAGCTGCAGCAGCACCACTACAGCTATTGCTGCTACTACTACTACTACTACGGCTGCTGCTCCTACAACTGATACTATTAGTTAGGCTTGAGCTGTTACTACTCTTACTGCTTTTAGCACTACTATCCCTACTTATCCCACATCTATTACCATTACTTCTTCTAATACTTATACTATTGCTAGCACTTTAACTTATACTGCTGCTTGTGCTATTTCATGAAAATGTATAACTACTACCACTACCATCACCACCACCACTTCCATTTTTCTTCATAAACTGACATTTGTTTATCCTTTGTATTGGTCAATCTTTTTAAGTAGAATAATTGCCCAAGTTGATCTAATTTCCAGAACAGTTCCAAACAAAAAACATTAAATCCACATGGCAACGTTCATTTTTTGCGAGGGCCCCTAGACTAAATTTGTTATGTCATGATCATTTTGACCCTGACCCACCCTGCAGCTCGCCTACAGCCATTTCTGCCTTTCAGTCCTTCATTGTTCTTTGAGAAAGTTGATATTATTGCTGTTGAGCAAAGAATTATCATTTAATTGCTTTAAATCTTTGCATTTGATTCTTAGTCTCAAACAGAAGAGTTATGTCGCCTCCTCAATATCAGTTCAATGGACACTCCCAATGAGCCAGCAGAGCAACCCAATCAGAATGCTGGTCAGGAGTCTAGTGCGCCATCAAGAATAGGATATGCTAAGCAGGTTTCTGTGGCAGAACTCTTTGGTAAGATCAACATTTTGAATCGTATCTCAAGAAAGAAATTGTTTCTCGTTTATTTCTTTTTCTAGAACATACAGAAACAAACCCTGTTCCTGAACATCCTTTCTCCTTTATTGCAACAGATACCTTATAATGGTATAAATAATTGACACAATGAAACTGAAGAATCTTATACATAAATACAATTGTATATGAACAATGTAGTTGCAACAAAGAAAACTATTACACATTGTCAAATAAATTGATGTAAGCTCATGAGTACAATATTGCATGGGATCCAGTAACTTTGTCTCAGATTCTGAAACAAAATTCTGGATTTAGCTCATGCTGCAATAATAATTATAAACCTTTAGGTCAGTCAGGAACCCCATGAATTTTACAAGCCGATCGCCTGTCTGATTATCAAGATATTTAGAATTGGAATTACAACCGTTTGCCAAACGGTTTTCATAACACTACAGTTTATTGGGGAAAACGAGTATTGTAAAACCGGTCACTCATAGATTTTTACTTTTTTGAGGCACTTCTTGATCATTTTGAAGCGCAATTTTTTTAGGGCTTCAATATTTCAACACATGTAGGGCCATGTAACTCAGATATAACATTGATAAAGGGTCCCTTTAACATCAGATGCAGTATGTAGGACAGGCATATCTACGATTTGAGCAGCCCATAATGAAATTGATAATAATAATGGATAAAAGAGAAAAAAACACAGGTGAGAAACATGACACAGATTCGGAATCCAGTTGTGAGCGATGGGCACTGTGTATCGTCTGTTGAGAGACCAATTCAATTTGTTGTTTATGTTTGATCCCAACAACTTTGCAAATACATTCTTATGCAATATGGATTAGTAGCACTCTTCCAAGGAAAATATTGAATAACTACCACTTCTATTTGATTTTCATTTTGCAGAATCTGCCAAGAACACAGGCGCGCCCCCTCGCAGTCCTATCAGCCTGCCCCAGGGAAGGCCTGTTGTGCACTCTAAACCTATGGGACAGGTGGCTCCTCATCCTCAAGTTGGTCCTCTGTTGAGTCCCAATCTAATGGGAAAGCAGCCATTTCAGCCTTCATCAGCACACAAACAACCCTTCATGGCACTATCCCCCTCCAAATCTGGACAGGTAGGACTCATTGATATAGTCTTTAATACAAACTACTGTGAAACTTTGGCAAATTGGTAAAGAAAGTCTGTTTCTGGGAGAGAAACTTTCAAACACTGCAAAAATCTCATGTTAGTTATGTTGTTGATCACCTATTTTGAGAATCTTTTAAAAATCTAGACCTCTCATGGAATTTTCATGAATATATTTCTGGTTTTACGAATTTGGCATGAGAGTGTTAAAATTATATGTATGTTTTGAGGAAGCAAATATTATGATATTTTCCATGTCCCCCATTACAAATTAAATGCTAACATTCTGTTACATGCTGTATTAGTGATTTTCTCTCTCTCTTTCTCTCTCCCTCTCTCTCTCTCTATCATAATGTTTTTTTCTTCTGCTTTCTTATTCACTCACTCACTCTTACCATTTTGTTTATCCTGCTTTTCCATCTATACTTTTTTCTTTTACATTACAATACATTCTACCGATGAGACAAATCATTCCAAACATACTTTCTTTTCTCAGTTAGGGTTTTTATTTGCAATGTATTTCATTGTCTAATTGTAAACTAGATTACATGTATTTTGTAGTTTAAAAAGTCACTTTTCAGTGAAATATACATTTTTTTTCTTCAAGTGGACAAGTAAACTGCACTAAATCAAAACTTGCCTGAAATTATGTGAAATGAAATGATACTGCTGCTGTAGAAGAAGTCACCATCATCTTTGGAGTCAATTTGAAAATTAGTTTGAAAATCCTTTGAAATTTTTTTTTTGACATGTTTCTGATGGTTATTGTGCAGGTTGGTCAAGTTGGCACTCCAATTCCTGGCAGTGTTGGTCCAACCCTCACTCATCGCACAACAGTATCACCCCAAAGGCCGTTCATGACACCACAGGTCCTACAGGGTTCACCAGTCAGCTACCAGCAGACTCACCAACATGGCCCACAGTACCCTCCACCAGAGTACCAGAGAGGTACCCATGGTGGCTCTGTTCCACCCATGATGGCCCAGGGGCACCCGTTTATGCCACCACCAGGTCAGGACTACTATCAGGGACCTCCAATGATGAAAATTCCACCAGCAACGGAGATGCTCAAAGGCTGGTGCTTGGCTCAGAAACTCGCTCCACCAAAATTCAGCTTTCACCAACTTCAACAGGCAAGGATCAACTTCTTACAACGAATAGCATTTTACATGTAACTTTGTGGCTCTGTAACCCTTAGAGAGCCACCAAGCTAGCAAATGTTCAAGTGAATAATAAATAAATATTTCATTTGACCACCTCCCCTAAAAAAAAGGGGAAAAATATAATGCCAATTTCACAGTAGACAATGTTCTGTTAGGGCAGTGTATGTAATAATATTCATTTGTAAAGCGCAAAAACTATGTGGATATATTCTATTGCGCTGCAAGAGCTCGTAAATGCTGTGCTATACATACTATATGAACAAGTAAGTTTTCAGTTTTAATTTGAAATTATCTAGTGTTGGGGCTTTCCCTATTTCTAGTGGTAATTTATTCCATAATCTAGGGGCAGCACAGAGAAATGACCGGTCCCCGAGGGTTACTTTGGTTTTATATGGGGGTATTTGCAACATAAATGTGTCTTGTGTACTACGAAGGTTACGACCATGAGTTTGAGACTTGATATGCAACAATTCAGTAATGTAACTAAGAGTTTGACCATTTAGAGCTTTGTAGACTATCATTAATATTTTAAATGTAATTCTCTGGCGAATTGGAAACCAGTGTAGTTCCTTTAGAAGTGGGGTTATTCGAGAGAATTTAGGGAGGCTGCAAATTAGTCATGCACATGTATTTTGGACCCGCTGCAACTTGGGAATTTGTGAGTCTGGCAATCCATACAATAAACTATTACAGTAATCTAGTTTACTAGTAACGAATGCATGCATGATAGTTTTCATGCTGTCCTGATCAAAGTATTTTCGAATGCGTCTCAGATTATAAATCATGAAATAGGCTGATTTGCATATTTTAGTGATATGTGAATCCATATTCAGGTGGGTATCAAAGGACACACCTAAGTTTCTAACAGTATCAGATGGGGTTATGGTGGAGTCACCAACTGATATACTACGTGACATGAATTTAGAAACCTGGCGTGGAGTACCAATGACCAAAAGTTCTGTTTTGTTATCATTTAACATCAACTTGTTTTGCAACATCCAAATCTTGTTATAAACAACACATGATTCTAATTCAGAAATACAATGATCTTCAGCCGGTGTGTTAGGACAGAAAGATAGGTATAGTTGGGTGTCGTCTGCGTAGCAGTGACAACTAATACTAGGAAACTCTGTATGGATATTTGTGAGGAGTCTGCTTGTATACAAGGTAAACAACAGAGGGCCTAATCGCGACCCTTGAGGAACGCCAAAAGGCACATTGAATACATCAGAGACAACGTTATCAATTTCAATTTTCTGTTTTCTATCTGACAAGTAAGATTCAATCCATTCGATAACCTTGCCATCACCCCTAAAATGGCTTCTTAGAGTTATCAGTAGACATGAGTGATCTATTGTGTCGAAAGCACTGCTCATATCAAGGAGAAGCAGTAGACTTATCTTCTGGTTGTCCATTGACATAAGAAGATCACTCTTTATCCTAAGAAGTGCTGTTTCAGTACTTTGGAATTTTCAGTATGCTGATTGATTGAACGGCAACAGTGAATGATGTTCAATGTGCTCAAGAATCTGTTGGGTAGTAGCACCTTCTACCAACTTAGAAATATACTGAAGATTACTTATGGGCCTTAAATTACTCAATTCTGTTTCGAGGCCCGGCTTTTTCAATAGTGGTTT